>SSNR01000462.1:389324-425567 GCA_006937965.1 Callopanchax toddi
CACCTGTTTGTGTCTAAGATAACGTTATGTTGGGCTTTTATACGAGCTAATAAACGTTAATATAACCGGAGTTCAGTCAGCAGCCACAAAGCAGCGCCTCGTGCGTCACGACCCTCCGCACCCCTGACCCCCAGCTGTGACCGCTAGTTTGACAGAAGCAGGTCTGTGACCCTGAGGTGTGCATATGAGTCTATCTCCCCCATTAATTTGTTTTAATATGATTCAAAACTTTATTGAAGCATCAGGTTGACATCCTGAGTTAAATGCAGTTGGTATTTATGAGGATTGAGCAGAAAAAAGTTGCTCAGTGTTTTAGAAAATAACGAGAGAGCAAAGTTTTTTGTCTTTTCTTTTTCATTATGCTGATCCGAAAATTGATCCGAACCGTGACTCAAAACCGTGAACTGATCCAATCCGTGAGCTTTCTGATCCGTTGCACCCCTAGTTAGGACTAACGCATTATTAAGTAACGCGTTACAGTAACTACATTATTTTTGTGGTATCGAGCAAGGTAACGCGTTAGTCTCCCAAAACCAGGAATGCGTTCCTCGTTACTGGGTTTTTTTAGGCTTGTTATTCGTTACTTTGTGTCAGGCGGGCCCGGCGCCAGCGGGAAGAAACGAAGGAGGCATGTGACTTATAATGGGGGGCAGCTGGTCGCGAGTCACACCCTGTTCACCTCTGAGCGCTCCTCCGTGAAACACAGCGGGAGCCGAGGAGTACACCGCTGCGACTCCCGCTGGTGACGTCTGTTGGACCTAACAATGGTTCGATTGTCTGTCCGGCGGAAACTCCAGAGGCTGAGATCCCTCCTGTTGAGGTGACAGAGCTGCGGGCTACAGCTCTGATGATTCTGCTCAGGTGGATCATCTTCACGCCCCATTCTCCTCCGACCTCTGTGCCTGTTCTCATCCCGGTGAGTGAGTGGACTTGGATAGGAGCGAGAGATCCAGAAACCGGGTCTTCACCTCAACACCGGGCCGATCTGGTTCATCTGCTCATCCTGGTCTGAAGTGGCCCGGGTCAGAACTCTAACCGCCCGCAGTTCCCGGAGGCCGGAGTCACCTCCGTCTCATCTGGAGCTCTCCAATCACTTTTCATCTTTATCAAATATTTTGAACTTTCCACCTGCTACAATGAGACAGCAGACCCGGCTGCAGCTGATCCCGCTGAGCTGTCTTCACCCTGGATTGGCGTCTCATCCGCCAGGCCCACGCTGCGACATCCGAACACAACAGGTGGCTCGTTAAAGTTGGAGTTTTAGCAGCTCATCCTGTATGTCGTAAGTTTTTGGACTTTGAGAAGGTGAAACCACTGTTTCACCTTGGTCGGTGGTTGTTGGACGCTGCTGGTTTTGAAAAAGAAAGTAAGTAAGTAAAGTTTATTTACATAGCACCTTTCACAGAAAAAATCACAAAGTGCTTCACAGAAAACAGAATCAAACATGATAAAACAAATAAAATTAACAAAACAAACAAAATATCATTACAAATCAAAATCATTAAACAACAACAAGAGAACACAAAAGAGTTATTTAAAAGCAGTTTTGAATAATTGGGTCTTCAACTGCTTTTTAAAGGAGTCCAGACTGTCTATACAGCGTAAAACTAAAGGAAGTTCATTCCAAAGTCGAGGTGCAACAGACTGGAAGGAGCGATCACCTCGACTTTTAAATCTGGTCCTTGGAACTGTTAGGAGATTCTGGTCTGTGGACCTGAGAGCTCGGGTTGGAGCGTACGGCTTTATCAGCTCAGTAACATAAACAGGAGCTTGACCTTGTAGGGCCCTGAAAGTTAGAGTCAGGATTTTAAAATGAACTCTACATTTAACAGGTAGCCAGTGCAGAGACCTCAGAATAGGAGTGATGTGATCTTTCCTGTTTGCTCCAGTGAGGAGCCTCGCTGCAGAGTTCTGGACCAGCTGAAGGTGGTCAAGGGCTTTTTGGTTCAAACATGTGAAAAGTGTGTTACAGTAATCTAGACGGGAGGAGATAAAAGTATGAAGAACCATTTCCAGTTCAGGTTTTAACACCAACTTTCTCAGTTTATTAATATTTCTCAGATGATAAAAACAGTTTCTGACCAGCTGTTTTGAGTGACCTTCAAGAGACATTGATTGGTCAAAAATAACACCCAGATTCCTCAGGTTTGACTTTACAGCAGAACTTAAATGTCCAATATGTTGACTGATCAGAGGGACCATCCTATCAGGGCAACAATCAGACATTCAGTCTTTTCAGGGTTTAACTGAAGGAAGTTCTTTTCTAACCAGTTAGTAGCTGACAGACACTCCAGTAGTTCAGACAGTTTGTAGAACTCTGAGTCCTTGAAGGAGCAGTACAGCTGAATGTCATCTGCATAAAGGTGGTAGGAGACATTGTGACATCTACTAATGATCTGTCCAAGAGGATGGATATATAGTAAAAACAGGAGTGGACCCAGAACAGAGCCTTGGGGTACCCCACAGAACAGATCTGTAGTATCTGACATGATGTTGTTTATATGGACACTGAAACGTCTGTTTGAGAGGTACGATCTGAACCAGTCTAAAACTGTTCCAGAGATCCCACCAAGTCACGGAGTCTGTTCATTAAGGTGCTGTGAACAACAGAAAGGTCCAACAGAACTAAGACTGTAAACTCCCCGGAGTCTGCTGCCATCATGATGTCACTGGATACTTTGAGTAAAGCTGTTTCTGTTGAATGTTTTTTACGGAAACCAGATTGGAATTTATCAAAAATGTTGTGTTGTTCCAGAAAAGAGACCAGCTGATCAGCCACAACTCTTTCTAAAAGTTTAGAGATATAGCTCAGTTTGGAAATGGGCCTGTAGTTATTTGGCTGAGAGGAGTCCAGACTGGGTTTTCTAAGGATGGGTTCAATAACAGCGTGTTTAAAGATGGAGGGGACAGAGCCGGTTTGGAGGGATAGATTAATAAAATCAACAATGCATGGGCCAACTAGGTCAAAAGCTTTAAGAAGCAAAGAGGTTGGGAGAATATCAACTGGGCTTGAAGATTGTTTCATGTTTTTCAGAATGAGACAGATGTTCTGAAAATGAACAGGTGTGAAGAAGGACCAGGTATGGGAAGGAGGAGGGTGGATGGGAGAACAGGGAGCAGATGGGGTTGAGAAACCTGACCTGATGTTTCTAATTTTGTTCTCAAAGAATGAAAGGAAGTTGTTGCAATCAGACCTTGAGAACACAGGGATTTGGGGCATTTTAGGTGAAACTATCTGATTGGTCGTGTCAAACAGAACTTTGGAGTTTTTATTTGAGGAAATTAGTTGAGAGAAGTAAACAGCTCTGGAGTTTTTAACCATTTCATTTAAAGATGTTATCAATTCCTGCGATGGACTGGCGACCTGTCCAGGGTGTCCCCCGCCTCTCGCCCCTTGACCGCTGGAGATAGGCACCAGCTGCCCCGCGACCCTCTGTGGAGGAATAAGCGGCTACAGAAAATGGATGGATGGATGGATGGATGGATGTTATCAATTCCTTAAGGTACAGTCGGTGAATTTCCATTTTTGTTGATTTCCAAAGCCTCTCATCTTTACGACATGTCCTTCTGAGATTATAAATATGTTCGTTCATCCAGGGACTGTTCCTTCTATGAGATACCGCTGTTTGTTTAACTGGAGCTACCTTATCTAAGATAGCAGAACACTGCTGATTAAATGACTGGATGAAGGAGTTTGCATCTTCACCATGAACTAAGCTTCTATCAAACATTACAGAAAAATCATCAACTGTTGACTGATTAATGATGCGTCTTTCTGAACTCAGTTTTTGAGGGGCAGGATCAACATTAGACTGAATCTTAAAGAAAACACAGCTGTGGTCACTCACATGAACCTCCTCAACATGTCAAACACCGTGTCAGCTCTGTTCTGATATCAGCCTGTGGTCAAAGCTGAGTGGAAACTAAGATCTTCTGAGGAGACTGAACTCATTTTTCTGTGAAGCACTTTGTGATTTTTTCTGTGAAAGGTGCTATATAAATAAACTTTACTTACTTACTCATCAGTCATGAGAAAACAGCAGCTCTACTGAATAAAGGTAGGATGGATCAAAAGTAAATATATACGTTGATTTAAGGACTATCCTGTTTTTTTGATTGAACGTGTTTGCTACCAAAATTTTTGTTTGATGTTGAAATGAGTTAAGAGTGATAACTGTTGAAGTTCTGGTCTACCAGGCCTTCAGAAAGACAGAATAAAAAAGTGTAACTGATGTATTGATCGCCTCTGAAAGATCTGGCCTGGACACCAGTGATTTACACCACTTTATGAAGCCCACAGCCATCAGCTGATAAATAATAAATCACAGTAAATTTAAATTGTTAATTTATAATATGTAATTGTTTTATTTATAACATAGTCACTCTCCCTAGTAACTAGTTACTTTGAAAGTAACGAGTAACTTAAAGTAACAGTTACTTTTGAAAGAAGTAACTAGTAATGTAACTAAGTTACTAATTTAAAGTAACTTACCCAATACTGATCATAATTGAGATTAAAATTCAATCTATTTAGCAGCCCGATGTCACAGTGTCAGTCAAGTTTTGAATCTTTATTGTAATTGAACCAGTGTCCTGGTACAATGACATTTACGTTTCAGTACATTTAGGATCAGACGTATGGCACATGAACAGGATCAGGTTGACTGTGAGTATGTGGCCATTGTCAGACCATTGAGCGACTCTCTTTACTTTCACTTTATTTCATGTTTGTGCCTGAAAACAGTTGATTCTGTTAAAAAGGCTGAATGAGGTTTTTAGGCTTAAATAAAAATGCAGCCGATTGAAGTAGAAAATAACATTTCCCTCGCTAGAGTCACCACTTGATGGTTGTTATGGTTTATTATTTAACTGTTTTGTGCTGGTGTTCTGTGATTTTATATCTCCCATCTCAGGTTCAAACTGCACCATCATTTCTTTAAATAAATTAAAAAGTTTGAGTCAGGGCTTGTTTTTCAGGGGCTGGTGGTTCCCACAGTCAGACCAGTTTTTTATGTTTCTTGCTCCAGCACACCTGAATCTAATGATTTATTCACCTCTTTATCATGTTGAGTTCTGCAGAATCCTATTAATCAGGCATTCATGTAAATAAAGTGTGTTGGAGCAGGAAACAGCTGACATTTGAAGGATGGTAGCCCTTGATGGCCGGAGTTGGTGAAGTCTGTCACTGATATGAAGTTGTAAAGCATGTCAAAATGTAGTCTATTCTTGAATTTCATCATACATTTTTGAAGTGTTTCCCTGTTTTCATTCTATCTCTATGCTTATTTTGAGTGTGTTTGCAGCACTCTGTTTACCCTCTGCTTTGTAATAAGCTGCAGTGATTCTTAGCTGCGTTAGAAGAGCAAAACATCAAACACATGCTTGATAAAAATAAACACCACTCTGCAACACTGAAACTGACTTTTTAGTGTAAAGTTTGAAACCTTGAGGTAATTTTTTACTTCCATAAAGGGACATCTATCTTAACCTGTCCTATCTGTGACAGCGGCTTCTTCACCCATCTATTTTTTGATAGAAATAATCAGGAAATGCAGCAATAAGACGTAATTATGCACATAACACATTGAAATGAGTGAAACATTTGCTATATTTTCTGGGCAGCATTGGCCGAACCATTTGTTGGACACTGTGTTCCAGCCACTTATGCTGAGATCTGCTGCACAGCACAGCCTCGCTTGATTTGTTTGAAAATTCAGAGAGCAATGAAATGAGAGTGAAAAGCCGAGAATCCAATCTTCTGTAAATGTAATTGTTGAATCAGTGGCAGTCGCTAACGCCATCAACTGCCTGCAGATTGTTGGTTATTTTAACACTCAAAGTCAAGGTCAAATTAGACAACTCACACAAATCTAAAACAGTTTTTACATTCAAACGCTGCTTATTTTTCTCCAATCCAGATTTTGAACCCTGTTGAAAAATGTTTTAGGATTCAGAACCCAAATCGTTCTGCTGCAAGAATCAAACCTGTCACCTTCACCTAATCAGCTCCCAGGCAAATGAATCTACAGAGGACGAGCCACAGCAGTGTCCATCACGCCTCGACACACACTCCGGAATGTGGTTAGAGTGCACAATGCATCACGACAAGACACGCACACACACCACCAAACTCTGACAAGTGTCTATGCATTAAAAGGAGTTCAGTATAGGTTTATATCCAAACTCACTCACAAACACACTGTTCTTATGTTTAAGTTATTCTTCATGTTGTAGTTTCTATTATGCACGCACACACACGCTCACAAGCACAAACACACACAGTAATGCAGCTTCCTGTTCTGCCTTCCTAAAAGAAAGTGAGGAAACAGCTGCAGCACACCTCCAAACGGGCTTTAAGATCTCTCAGGACTTTCACTGAGGGGAGAGCTTACCGTTCTCTTGTGACTGTCAGTAACACTAATCCTTCCTTCTCTCACTCTCTCTGACAAACACACACATGCACGCAGGTGAGCGCACACATGAATTGATAAGGATATGGTTGTTTTCCCCCTAATAAACATAATCAGACACACATAACTAAGATGCATCACAAACATTCACATCCTTGCTGATGCACTGTCAGTCCCTCTCCTTTTTATCATGCATGAGCCCACCAGTGCAACACATGCTACCTCTGCATTCAGCTGCACAGTCTGGACAGGTACACATCTCAGACCATTTGCAATGCAACTGTTTCTTATTGTCATGTTGTTTAACTGATAAATTATGACACAGGAACCTCATTTGCCGCATACCAGACAAACAAGAAAAACATGCGTGCTTGTGCACGCACACAGGCATCTGTGTATTTACGCAAATTTTAACCAAAATGTTTCTCTACAAGCACAAAAATGCTTTGACAGCTCAGGACTCTGCAAAAACAATGAAACAGTTTCTATTCTGAACCAGAACACCATTTTACTGTGAGCTCAAAATGCACAAAACACACAATATACCAGGTATGATCAGAAAGACAGCTGCACAAAAACATCTGACAGTCTTCGGAATCTGGGTTGAGCTATAATGCACATGCAGGGGGAAGTTCTCATTTCTCAGGTAGGGAACCCCGAGGTTCTCCCAGTGAATTCTGTTCTGCACAGCTGAGGAGCCCATCTCATCTTCACTTACCGGAAGGCACAAAATGAAGAACTTTGTTGGTCTCCATAGCTGAACAAGTGGTGAATGCACACTTCCAATGCTGACCCCTCTCCCCTGAATCAACCCATCATGGTTATGGTATCCTGTGCTGATGAGTGAGAGATCACCTCTGTTCTCTGTTCTGCTCTATTTTTGACTGCCTCTTAGACACATGCAGTGACTCAGCCCCACTCTGCCTGCCGACTCTCTCCCCAACCACTGGGTCCTAGTGCCTCATCGATCTTAATCAGCATCTTTATTTCAGCACACAGACCACGAGCATATGCCAGGACACGCCTGGATGTGTACACACACACACAGAGATATGCATATATATATATATATATATATATATATATATATATATATACACACACACACACACACCGTATATACCCCTCTCACTCGCTTTCTTTCTCATACGACATGTATAATGTTACTAATGTACCTATCCTGATTGATAGGTTTAAAATGTTTATCATGTTTTAAACTGAACTCAAGCCTCCTTTCTCCTGTTCTCAAGGTTTCTATCCAAACTGTGAATCCCTTTGTTTTAAATCATGCTGAGTCAAGGCTGAAATAATGTCTTATCTTGACTTCCCTTATCTGTGTCTTTCAATAAAACAGCGTTTCTGAGCAGGTGAGGGCAGAAGGAATGCTGGCTGTACTGAGAAGTACAAGTTGCCTTCTCCATGTTCGAATGTGAGATGAAATGAGAGAAGTTGTCGTTAACTTTTTTTGGCAGAAGCCTGGGTTTTTCATAATGTTAGACATATTTGAACCTGACACTGATTAACAGGATGAATTAATTTAACATTTTCATGTTTCTAATGTTCTTAAAAGCACAGGAGCAGAGAATTATTTCTCATTTATGCCAATATATGTATATTCTTATTTAAATAATTTAAAACTGTTACAAATACTGTCTATGGAACTTTGTACCAAAAAAATCTAACTCAGAATGTCCTACATGCTCAAAAAATGTCAAGTAGACTTAAGAACATAGTCCTATATTATGTAACTGTGTCTAAACTACCACAGAGGATAGTCAGGAGTCCTAAAGCATCTTTTTTTTTTCATCTCTGGCTCTCGAGGTGAGCGGACGCATCTCCCCTTTTCTCCCTCCCTCCCCGTCTTCCTCGGCTCTCTGTCCTGCCTACTTTCTCTGGAGAACCTGCTTTCATCTCCCACTGGACTTTTAACCATGAATTGGATCAGCTGGTCTAGGAATGCGATGGACAAATTTCTTTTTTCCCACTACTCGAAGATGTTTACAATTGGATCATGGCGACCGGGCTCTACTGTTTGGCGTGTGTGGGATCCGGATCGTCGTCAAATTTGGAGCTGCGGGACCGATTGGCAAACAACCGGGCTCTGTGGATGGTGCCGTGCTGCGTGTGAACTCTCTATCCACCGGTCAAGCTGAATCACAGGTCAGATGCACTGATCTGCTTGTGAACTCTAAACCCAGCTGGCTGAGCTGCTGCGTGGGCTGGAAGCTTTGCGTTCTGGTCGCGTTTTCTGACTCATATGCAGGAAAACATCTCAGAGGAATACTCAGCAGGGGTCTGTCTGTGGTTTTGGACTTGTCAGCGAAGGGACAAACAGCTGAGAGGAATACTCAGCTGGCTTTTTGGTGGATTATGACTAGGGTTGGGTATTGAAAGGGTTTCATTCGGTACCGGTGCCATTTCGATACTTTTAAAACGGTACCGGTTCCTAAACGGTATTTAAATCGATATTTTTAAAACCAAAAAAACACAGATTTTTTTTTTATGATCCCATGACTTTTTATTTCTTAAGGCAAAAGGCCGAGCCAATCAAATTGACCAACAATATTTTAACATAAAATTCTTCTAATATAAAGAAAGAAAAAATGTACATTATACTGTACATTATTTAAATGTACAAAACATTAACTGTACAATTATTAACTGAACATCAACTCAATCTACTGATTAACAATGGAAATACAATCCTAAACACTGAACTAACACTCAGATCGGTGCTCTTTGGTGTTCTTGTGTCACACAGTGAAAATGTGGTTTTGATTTAAGTTTTATTTATTTGCATGTTTTTTCCCCAGTTTTTATACATTATTATTGCATGTTTTATACTGTTTGAATAATGTTTGTTTTTAATTATTTGGATCACTGTGGACTGATTTTAACATGATGATAATCACTATCACCTGTTGTAAGTGGGCGTGTCCAGGAGGAAACTTATTTACATGCCACTCACGTTGGCAGAGCAACAGAGAGAGTGAACAGGACAGAAAAGAGAAGGACAGACAACGAAGGAAATGAAAGGTTTGCTGAAGGAAAAAAGGAGAAGAAGCAGTATGTAAGGAGGAGGCAGATTGGCTGTCCCGGTGAGCAGTGAAGAGTCGAGCGTCTGCTGCAGCTGGAGCTGCTGGGACCAGCTGCGCGTCCCACCAATCTCATGGGGCGCGCTGCGAGTGAGTGACGGCTGGCATGAAGTGGACCTCTGCCCTCGCCCTTCAGACCAGTGCCTTTGCTCTGCAGGGCGAAGAGATGTGACATCACCGCTGGACTGCTGCAGGGACGAGGAGATGGGCGAGTGCGCGTGTCGGGGTTGTGTTTCCTGCAGCAGCCTGCGTGTCACGTGACGTTTGTGTGCTACAGGCTACAGCTTATTAACGGCAAACACCAGAGGGCGTAATTAGGTGGCTGTATTTTGGGGCACCGAAATGGCGCACCGAAATTCATGTTGTATTTTGGTCTGGTTAGTATCGATGATGTAACGGTCGGTTCCATACCCAGACCGAACTTTGGTACCCAACCCTAATTATGACCCATATTGGCTGCTTGAAGGAACATGGCCGCTAAGACTGAAGGATGTGGTTTCTTGAAACCAAATAAATATGAATAATTAATGTTATGAGGTTTTTTTAGTTAAACTTATTATGTTTGTTTGTGTAAAATTTACAATCAAATAGTGAGTACAATTTGTATCAGAAGAAGAAAATAGCAAGTAAGATTTACTTAAGTCATCAAGTAAATAAGAATAATTAATGTTATGAGGTTTTTCTAGTTAAACTTAAATTAAGCTATTGTGTTAAATTTACAATCAAATAGTGAGTACATTTTTTATTTGAAGAACAAAATGGCAAGTAAAATTTACTTAAGTGCGTCGAATGAATAAGTCATCAAAGTAAGTAACATTAACTCAAGAATTTATAAGTAAATCTAACAAAGAATTTTTGTGTGGAAAATCATTACCTAGGTTTTTTGACGTAAATAGCACTCCACATTTTTTTCAGTGTATATCCCAGGCTGGTGACTCAGAAAAGGTTAAAAACGTAATTAAATAAGGGTTGAGCAGAGCCGAACGACAACACGCCTACTCCATGTGGTGTCTTACTGGAAGTCTGCAGTGTATTTTTCACTCCAATTATGTGAAAAGAAAAGAGGTTGGTTTGTTTTAATTTTCATAAACCAGAAAACCTTTTGCCACTCACTGCTGAGTTAGAGTGTTAATCACATCTGCTATTTGCCAGTCATTGATTGCTTTGTTTTTTTTAAAGCTTTGTACTGCTCGTTTTGTTTTGTGTGCTCATTGTGAATCAGGTTTTATAAAAGTTTATCTATATTTTAAAATGACCTGTTTGTCAGTGGCCATTTTTTCTAACATGTGCTTATTTTACTACTACTTTAATTTTCTATTTTTTTTTTTGGCAACATTTTTTTGTTGTTGTTGTTAAACTTTTGCATTCCTCGCAAATCCAGGCTGTCTTGTTAATATACTTCACAGTCAACACTTCACACTTATGATGCCTGCGTTTTGTAGAAATAAATAATGGATCCACAGCTTAAGCGCAAGAAAGTTTGAGCATGCACCTGTATGCACACATTTGCACTTTGAATACACAGATGCATCACACTCCTCTGTTGGGGCTTACTCTATTGGCTGGTCTTAACAGCTCTGGAGTATTTTTAGGCCTGTTATTCTGGGGCCGGTTCTAACAGGCCACTGGGACAGTATTTAAGTGTTCCCTTGCAAACAGAACACAACACTCCTCTAGACATTCTACATCCTGCCAGGGTAAGTAACAGCCTCATGTATATTAGCAAGATTTACTTCATCTGGTTAATTCTTGGACTATAAATACTAGTTTTACATTTACAAACAAACTGTGCTCTTATTGTTGGATTAGTCTCTCCAACGTGAGAGGTAATACACAGCCACACCTTTTTGGGCTTTTGCTTTTACTACACTCCAGGAATTGTCAAGGTTAGAGTTAGCTGTGGCCCAGTGTTCATGCTGCTGGTTGGACTTGATGACCTGCAGAGGGACACTTGAGCTGGACACAGATTTTCCAGCACAAGGCTCCAGTCTGGGTAAAGGTTGAAGGACAATCACTGTAACGAATCAGCTGTTTTTAGCGGATTATTGTGTTCTTATTTATAATTTATGCTAAATGTGGTTTTCATCTGACAGCTCCATCACACAGAGGGAGTGTCACATGGTTTGACTTTCTTTGTGCTGAAGCTGTGACACTGACTAATGACTTTAATCTTTGGTCACAAATCGTTGTTATATAATTACAGATGTATCAACGTGGAATTTGCTGTAACGTATTAATGTAATATTTCTAAATGCATTTGAGAGCCATTGATCTGATGTAAAATATCAACTCCGATGCCATAATTAGTATTTCTCTATGCATTTTTCATCTTTTGGGAACTTTCCATCTGGTCAGGGCAGCTGTGTGTGAGGTATCTTGTCCTCAGAGTTCCCTGATCATTTGGTCAGTCCACCATCAGCTGTGTATGTGAAATATCACATTATCTGAGTTTCTTGAGCTGCATGTGCACTAGGGATGAGCCGGATATCCGGTTCAGACGAGTATCGGCACGGATAATGCATATTTTCCGAATACGAACATCATCCGAGTGAAACACGTCATTATCTGTGCTCGGGCTGCTCATTGTAACTCAGCTCATTGGCTGCCCAGTCACAGAGCGCCTGCCCCTCCTCCTTACACACATATCAGGAACTATGGAAAGCCACAAGTGACTTTAACGCACGAAATTTCGTGTGTCTTTAACGCATAAACAACGCGTAAACAACACGCAAACAACGCGTAAACAACGCGCAAAAGACACGTATTTAACATGTGAAGTGTAGACGCAAAATATACGCGCAAACAACACGTAAACAACGCGTAATCAACGTGTAATCAACACGTACTTTTCGCGTCTCCGCTGATTGGCTCTGAAGCCCTTGGGATGAACCAACACACCAAGCACAAAAGGGGGGAGCTCAGCAAATTCACAATAGGCCGCAGATAATGCTGTGTTGTGGGTATTCATGTGTAAAAACAGCACAGGTCACTAGCAGATGAGCTGTAGTCAGCTTAAGCTTCTGCCTTCAGATAGATCATTATTTTTATATATTAAATATAGATAGATAGATAGATAGATAGATAGATAGATAGATAGATAGATAGATAGATAGATAGATAGATAGATAGATCATTATTTTTATATATTAAATATAGATAGATAGATAATTCCCACATAGCAAAAATTGTCCGGCCCATCTCTGGGCCACACCCTTGCCCAAGAAGTGGCCCAGTGTTGGCTGGGCCCTCGGCCCAATAATGGCCCACTCACAGAATAATGATATAAGTTTGATTTGGCCCAGGTCTGGCCCAGACACTGTAAGATGACTCTCATAGTTTATATTGGCCCTGTACTGGCCCACACTCGGTGAGCCAGTACAGGTGCATGTTGGCTGGGAGCTGGCTGGGCCCTCGGCCCAATAATGGCCCATACACTTCAATTTGAGCTGGCTGAGTGTCCCCTGGTCAGCATTGGCCCACACACTGTGAAACTAAGACAATATAATGCTAAATGACCAAAAAAGATACTGCAAATATTCAAGTTTGTACGAAAGTGTTTGTATTTAACAAATAATAAATACAATACAAGCAAATTAAATGTATTGACCTCAACACATGAGAACACTAACAACAAACACTAGAACACTAGAACAAAAGATAACTACATATGTGCTAGTCAAACACACATAAAGAGAGTGAGCTTAAGAGGCAGTTTCTTTAGCAAAGAACCTTCTCTTTCTCCCTTCCTCACGATCCGCTGCAAGCTGGAGCCACCGTTTGATTATTCTCTCCACCTCTGCTTCAGCAGCCACATCAACCACTGGGTTTCTTCGTACTGCACCTATGGATATAGGAAATGGATATATAACTACATGAAACATTTGTGGTATTTACAAGTATACAGTATAGCATTAAGAATAAGGATGGATCGGGATCCAATCTGGACTTAATCCATGGATCGGAAATGTCCGATCCAACCTGGAGAAATTTCTGATCCAGAACGTAAGCTCCTGGGCTAGGTGACACGTCTGTGCCCCACTGAGACACATAGATGACACACCTCCTTTCAGAACCCCACTGCAGTTTGCAAGTAGCAGCTAGCAGGTTAGCACTGAGCAGTGGTGAACTTTTTCCACACATGTCCGCAGTGTGGAAATATTTAATGGTTGAAACGTTGCAAAGCAATACGGCAACCTGCAATGTTTGCAAAGCCGCTGTTCCAAAACGAGGAAACTCGGTTCAGTGACCTCCGACGTAATCCCAGCTGTCACAGTTAGTCTACTTCTTGGTGCTTTATTACTAAACAGACCTGTTGGTCAAAGTCTGACCTAAACAAAGAAAACAGGTCAAAATAAAAAAGAAAATCACTTCACTTCCTCCTCTCGTAGTGATGTGACGTTCATGAACGAGTCAAATTTTTTGAACAGCTTTTCACTGTGAGCTAGGAGAACCCAGTCCTTGTAAACAATGGTTCATTTTTTGTATTAACTGTGAGGTTTGAGGTCAGGAGGTAATATTCAATGACCCCCAAGTTGCTGGCTGAAACAGAACAGCTCTATTTAAAACATCAATGAGCAGAGCAACATGAACCCATCAGTTCTATCTGGGAAGCTAATTAGCAATGAAGACATAGGTATCACAACAAAGTGTCCCCAAACATAGTTCCACATGACATTTCTTTTTCAAAATATTGCAAAAAATTAGGGATGCTCCGATTGATCGGCCACGATCAAAATCGGACAATATTTGTGAAAAAAAATGTGATCGTAAATTCCAATGTTCTTCTCTCCACGACGATAATACCAGCCAATCAATAGCTCCTAAATGAATAAATATTTAAAAAAACATTTCTATAAGGATTGGAAATATGTATCTATAAATAATATATTTCTAAATGGATGATGTCTACATGGTGCCTTCAAGTTTTTGTATTGTTATCTTGGAAAAAGTCAGTAAAAACCTTTGTCCAAATGAAGGTGATAAATAGTTCTTTTTTTTTTTTTACAGATCAAGTAGCCATTAGCCCTCATCATTACTACAGTGTATGTGATCGGAGCATCCCTACAAAAAATCATTAAAGAGTCAGGTTTTTTTTTAATGGCTCTTTCAGGTGAATGGATCCACAATGAACAGCTCCTTTCAATGTGCCATAAATCCCCCACCTCCAGGTTTTTGTCATATTAAATTAGTATCGAAGTATCAAATAAGATAAACTGAATCATTATCATGGAAAGACACAAATTAAATGGTGTGTGTTAAAATATATGTTAGCTGAGAGATGGTTGAGCAAAAATCATGACCTTACCAGGTTCTGACTGCTGGAGGCTCCACCTGTAGATCTGGCCACCAGGAAATGCTACAGGAGAATTTATAGCGTTAGCATGACATTTTAGGGAAATGTGACATGAAATCTGTAAAAAGTATATGTATGTAATATACTCACCAGACATTTCATTTACTGGCTCCCAACTGCTGCTGGTCAGCTTGGTGTAAGTTGGTGTGGGGTTAGGAATTTGAGGGACCATGGGGGGGTGGGTGGAACAAGCCTCTCGGAGGGTGGTGATGGCCGGTCTTCCTCTGAGTCTACCCTTCTAGACCTCCCGGGGGGCCAAGTCGGACACTCCTTCTATTTTCAGATAGAGTTTAAAATGTTTTAAAATGTATATTGGATTGAACTGACACTTGTAAATGTGGTTTGCTACAGAATATTTATTAATCAGAGCTTGTAAAGTGAAGAAAAAAGTACTAAAATACTTTTTACACTGAAGTGGCCTTTCGCAACATGTCTCTGATTGAAGATCTGAGGTCATCTCTGCCTCTTTTGTGACCCTCTTCATAGCTCTCTGTAGGATAAAGATGCACTACACATTAGTGATTATTATTAGGGGTACTAGCAAAGAGGTAACGACTAGGGGTGTAACAATATCCAAATCCCACAATATAATATTGTCAAGGTATGAACCTCACAATACAATATTGATTGCAATATTGTGGGGAGGCTCATGATATTGTGGCTATGCTCACAATAAGCCTCAACATAAAATGCTTGACAGTTCATTGGTACAGTTGTCATTAACTTTACCATTATGACATTTTGAACAGCCTGAAAAGCCATTCCAAAAGTTCAAAATTCAAGTAACAACTCAACATATAAAGAAAAGGCAAAACAGCTGATTTAATAAATAAAAGTAATCAGGAAATACAAAACTGCCTCGTGAGTCGTCATTAAGTCATAAATAAAAATACCTAGGCATCACCAAACAGGAAAATAATTAGAAGGTAAGCCTCTAGTTTCTAGAGTTAAAATAGAACAGAAAAGCCCTTTATTGTCCCTCAGTGGGGAAATTCAGGTGCACCAGCAGCAAGTTACAGGCAAGTAGAGAAAACACAAAGTCACACAGAACAAAATAGAATGTAAAATAGAAAACCAAAAGCAAAAAGAGTCATGGCACAAAAAATATCTAATAATACTAGCATAAATACTAGTAAAACAATGTACAATCATCAAAAGTCATTACCAGATAATGTCGCAGAACTATCAAACTAAATATGATTACTGTTATGAGGGATGTGAATGAAAAACTGGTTGTGCATAAGAAACTGCAAATATAGCAGGATTTAAACACTTTACTCCAGTTCAGATAAAATCACAGAACTATCAAACTGAACAGGGTTCTTATTATGAGGAATGTGCAATATTTTTGTGCATAAAAAACTGAAAATATAGCAGGGATGTACACACTTAAGCAGTCTGTTGGGAGCAGTGATGGTCTAGTGACTGGTTCTAGTCCAGTTTCAGCATGTTTTTTTAAAGAAAAATCAACATGCCAACATTTAAGGAGGAAGAGGAGAGATTATTGAGCAGTTAAAATGACCACTGTGGTTTTTACTACTCTCCAGCTGGAACTATACTATGCACCCTTGGTGTCTGTCTGACAAGTTTTTGTTAATATTGCTGCCTTCATCTGGGTAATGATGACTAAAATAAAAATATTTATAAATAATCCGTTCTTTTCTCCTTTACCATTTCTCGACAGACAAATCCAAAATGATTCCAAAGGCAGCTCGGATTTAAACACCTCTCCACGCTGAGTTAACCGCTGTCGCCTGCACTCTCCATGTTCGTTTTTCTTTGCCGTATGGGCTGCGCATGCGCACACTGGCTGATGACGCGGTAGCAAAGGATCATGGTCTATGTATTTTAATTTGCTCTACTCCGGTGGTGCTCTACTCCGGTGGGGCGAACTAAAACGTTTTGTTTTTACCTAAGGACATACATTTCCGTTAACGCGAGGCCAGACTGACAGTAGATTTTGATTTATTTCATAGATGTTTTGTCTGTAGTTTAATTCAGGGCTACCGTGCTAGCCATCTGTTATCTATCTGCTAACTATCCGCTAGCTGCTAGCTAACGGATTAGCTGGATAGCTGCTGTTGTTTCAAAATTCAGGAATTGTGTAGTTGTATGTTACATCGATATTTCCTGAAAGCCTATAACATTAGACTCATTAACCACTGACAATTATTATTTTTGGGGCAAAATATCTGTTGTTAAATCCTACTTACCAGAGAGTCAAGTGAAGGTGTGCAGGGTTCGCTTGTCCGTCCTCATACAGTGAGCCGACAGCTGCTGATGGTTGTCCAGTTTTTGCCGCGATGACAGTCAGATTCCCCTCGCTGCACGGACAGTGAGCCGACAGCAGGAGATTTATGCCGGGAACACAAAATCATGAACTTCGAGTTCATCTCAGATCTGCTGCTGAACACTTGGTCGCTGTTAACTGTGACTCAACAGGAAGCAGTGTTACGAACAGGAAACTGCGCCTTTTTAAAAAGTTGTTTCATTTATTTTATTTGTAATTTTTTTCACCCAGACCCTGATAAAAAAAATTAAATAGAATAAACACATCTTGCACTTGCAAACTCAAGTTGCATGCTGTATATATTTTTAAAAAGTGGTTACATTTTTATTGTTTGTCTTTAAATTAAATAATAATTTGCAAAATAATCCCACATCCCTGATTGCAGTAAAAACTGCTAGGCTTTTTGTACATTTATTTTGAGAACCTTAGATTTTAAACATGACTGTTCTAAAAACTGTCAATCAATCAATATCCTGCTTTATCTCCGACACTGAGCCAAAATCAAGCCAACTGTGTTTTTTATAAAACAGGCAGAGGCTCGTACCGTTGCTGTCGGGCCACACACCGCATTACATGTGTCCCCCGCATTGTGTCCACCTTCGGGAATATTGTACTGAACCACAATCGGGCCAAAAACAGAAAGAAAGCATCAGCTCAACTACTGCACATCTGAATTGGGCCAATCAAAAAAACAAGTGGGTCGGCCGACCCAGACTTCAGCCAACAGTGCCAGAGCTCAGCCAGCATCGGCCCAATAATGCATGCTATGTGGGTTATATATTAAATATAGATAGATGGATAGATAGATAGATAGATAGATAGATAGATAGATAGATAGATAGATAGATAGATAGATAGATAGATAGATAGATAATTATTTTTATATATTAAATAGATAGATAGATCTTGCTTGGTGTGTTGGTTCATCCCAAGGGCTTCGGAGCCAATCAGCGGAGACGCGAAAAGTACGTGTTGATTACACGTTGATTACGTGTTGTTTGCGCGTATATTTCGCGTCTACACTTCACACGTTAAATACGTGTCTTTTGCGCGTTGTTTACGTGTTGTTTGCGCGTTGTTTACGCGTTAAAGACACACAAAATTTTGTGCGTTAAAGTCACTTGTGGCTTTCCATAAGGAACCAGCAGTGCTGCCCAGTGCACTGCGCACACACTCTCCTCTCGCTCGCTCGCAGTCGCGCACAGACAGTGACTGTAATCTGATCCCTCTCTAGCTCACGTTGCGCGTGTACTTCTAGGCTTCTTTTTTTCAGCTTGCGTGTGTTTCGGTTTGCTTTTAAAGAAACTTACTTTGTGAACTTGTTTTGTAGCGCGGTGCATTTGACAGGACAGAGCAGAGGTGAAAACGGCTCAAGTCGCATCTCTCTGCCTCCTCTCCGGTCGGGTGTTTTTTTTTTTTTTACACCGTCTGCTTTTTCATAGTTTGTCTGGTGATTTAAAGTCCTTTGGAAAACTTTGCTCATACTGAACGAGCTTAGTAATACTAATATTGTAAATAAAAACACTGAATCTCAATTCTGAGGCTGCTCTGTAGTGTTTTGTTTACCATTGTGTGGAAAAATGCCAATGGTAGAAAGTAAATAAATAAATAATTGGGAAAAAATAAGTTTGATTATAAAAAAATTTCTGTTGAGTATGTTACTGTTGTTCATGCATTAGTAGTTCATAATTTCCTACTGCATGTATTCATTCATACACTTTATTCATGTTCTGAGTTTATTAAAAAACTTGTTCTGTCAATAGTTCCTTTAATATTGTGATCAAAAACATTGAATCTCAATTCTGAGGCTGCTCTGTAAATAGTTTTCAAATAAACAATACATATAGCAACTTTTGATCAATCCATATCAATTTCAGACTTAAAATAATGTACCGAATCAAACCCCACCCACTTCCGGTTAAACCACGCCACTTCCGCGTTAAATCCCGCCCACTTCCGGTTTAGCCCCCGCCCCTCCGAGTACAGATTCGGATACCGATAATTTAGATGGTTGAACAGATACAGATACAGATACAGATAATGGTGTACTCGCTCATCCCTAATGTGCACACCATTACCCCCTCATGCACACAGAGGCTGAGGTTTGTGCTTAAGGCCATTCTTATTGACTCTCATAAACTGGAAGCTGTAAGGAGTGAACACTCCGGGGTGGGAGTGAGTGAAATCAACAGGTGTGACTCAGAGAGGGTTAGTTCTGATGTGAGCAGACAGATATCTGGATATCTAGTCAAAATGCAAGTAAGATGCATGTGATGCACCTTAAGAAGATCATTTTTAGGACACAAGTGGTGACTTAAAAGAGAAGAGGAGGGAGGGGCCCTAAGTAAAGATAGAGTGTGAAAAAGTATTTGCCCTTTTGATTACAAAATGATTTTTTTTCATTTTGCTGATTTGTCACACTAAAATATTTCAGATTAGTAAACACATTTCAGTATTAAAGAATGACGCACGGTTTGCAAACAACGTGTGTGTGTGTGTGAATATGTGTTTACAGAAGTAGGTGTCTTTGGGGCCGTGCGTCATGTCCTAGCGCTGTTCACCGGAGCTGCGCCGGTCAGCGGAGGGTTACAGCAATAAAAGTAGTCCCAAGTTAAAAATAGTACATGTAATTCCTTCGTGTTACTTTTTACTTTCCCTTGCAGTCGATATGTTTACTGAGGTCATTAGGCTGAATTATTATCACTATTTAGTGAGTATTATGGACATTTTTTCTGGCAATGCTATCTGGTACCATTCACTTACAGTGTTTGATGCTAAGCTAAAGCAAAAAGAGTACTGCTGGATCAGTAAAATGGCTGGGCTGTTTACAGATAGTTTTTGCCTACTTATCTAACTCTGAGGAATATGACAATAGACAAAAAATAACTTGGCGGTGGAGTATCTTAAATATAATCTGAGTAAATATAGAATGCAGTTTTCAAATGATGATTTAATTAATAATTTGTAGGGTTGTTCAATATTATCGGTCTACCAATATCGGTCGATATCATCATTAAAGTGTAGGGGTGCAACGGATCAGAAAACTCACGGATCGGATCGGTTCACGGTTTTGAGTCACGGTTCGGATCAATTTTCGGATCAGCATAATGAAAAAGAAAAGACAAAAAACTTTGCTCTCTCGTTATTTTCTAAAACACTGAGCAACTTTTTTCTGCTCAATCCTCATAAATACAAACTGCATTTAACTCAAGATGTCAATCTGATGCTTCAATAAAGTTTTGAATCATATTAAAACAAATTAATGGGGGAGATAGACTCATATGCCACCTCAGGGTCACAGACCTGCTTCTGTCAAACTAGCGGTCACAGCTGGGGGGGGGGGTGCGGAGGGGCGTGACGCACGAGGCGCTGCTGACTGAACTCCGGTTATATTAACGTTTATTAGCTCGTATAAAAGCCCAACATAACGCTATCTTAGACAGAAACAGGTGAATCTAGTTTGTCTATCAGAAAGATTCCAGCTGACGGAGAGAGATATGGAGGAATCAGAGGCAGCGCGCGCGCGCACGTGCGCAGCAGAGACTGGATATTGATCAGGGATCCTTCGTTCTGGTGTACTAAAACGGCTGAAGCCAACAGAGTGAACCTCTATACATGATGCAAAACGAACGCCTTTCTAAGAGGAGAATTATCTGCAGATTCAGAGCGCGTGAGAACAGAACGTCGGGAATTATGTAGCGACGCACGCGCTCTACATGAACCGCGAACCACGTGCGTTCCGAACCGTAGAGGGTGATCCGTACGAACCACGGATCGATGATGATCCGTTGCACCCCTATTAAAGTGTAATATCAGAAAATATCAGTATTGGTTTTTGTTATGACAGATGTAACCTTTACATACCGTGCACATATTATTCATAAAACTGTTCGGCTACTTCTTTCTCGCTCCCAAAATATAACAAATCTGATGTATAGTTGTTGAGATATTTCTATTTATTTGGCATACCTTGCATTAAATACTGTGGCTTCAGCATTACCCTGCCAACCTTGAATGCAACATCTATTGGTCTGTACACATTAGCTAAAAACATCTTGGTGCTCCCAAAGACTTCTGGGTAAATATTCTGTGGGCCAATGACAAAGTGTACCATTCAGGAAGGTGTGTGTCCCGTTCCATCTGGAGTCAAACTAACTTTGTATTTTATAAAAAATACATCATCCCAGCAGTCAGACATGGTGATGGTAGTGTACTGGTCTGGTTCTCAGGACCTGGACTACTGGCTGAATTTTGTTGTCCACTAGAAAATTCTGAAGGAGAATGTCAAAGAGACATTAGAAGGAAACCACACTCAGCTTTCCAAATAATGTGGTTAATCATAATAACTTCATCATTTAACAAAGGGGCGATTACTTTTTTACATTGGGTCAGGTTAGTTTAGATAGCTTTTTACCACTAATAAATAAAATCATTATTTGAAAACTATATTTTATAATAACTCAGGTTATTTTTTGTCTGATACTGAAGTTTGTTTGCTGTTTGAAACATTTAAAGGAGCAGGGAGAGGATGAAGAAAAGAAACTCTTGAGCGACGTGCTCGGCGCTGCAAGTACCTGCAAGCCAGCACGGGAGTGCACACAGACTCCTTCCTCACTAAAACATTTTAAAAAACTCTCACACTGCCAGACCGAAGTCCATATTATGAAAAAAGCAATATGTCGAGCAACAAAGTAAGGAACAATTCTTCTTCAATTTCTATTTTAATTTTTGCACACAATGTTAAGATGCATTACTACCACCTACTGTGTACATTTTCTTCCGGTTTTGAAGCTGTAGTAGAGAATGTGCAAACAGTGTCAGTTCACATCACATCCGTAGGACAGTGAAGGATATTAAAGACCGAACTGCAGCGCATTTTACAGAACACAACCTGTTCAAGATAATGGAACGATACATGGTGGTCTCATTCTTTTTGGGTTAAAACTCATTAACTTAAAAAAACTGAACATCCATGATCATTTGTTTACAAATCCTGCCCCCTGCTCCTTTAAAAAAAAAAAAAAAAAAAAACTGGTGAAATCTGTAGGGGTGCAAATACTTTATCCCAGCACCATCCAAGCAGAGACAAATTACTTTTTCAGACTACCCTGGGCTTGTGCCACTGCTTGTGTTTTGGCTGGATAAATGCAACTTTCTGGTAACCTGATGCCTTCAGAGACCAGTGATGTAACAAATTTTCTTCTGAAAACATTCTGTGAGTTCATTACTGATCCAACAAGCCAGATTTAGAAATGACAAGTAAAGTCCAGGACTTTTTACTCAACAGGAATGTGTCTCATCTTAAACAAGACATAGTATTAAAGTCATTCTTCACACAAAATGAAAATACTACATTCTATTCATTTAGTTTTTCCCTTCACTCTACCCAGGAAGCCATGCCTCCAGCATGATGTCAGCTGAAGTTGCAATCCAGAAGCTCTCCTTTCCCTATAACTCCACTGTGCATCTTTCTGCCCAGGAGAAGGTGACCCAGAAGGAATGTGTACAGATCAAGGAACAAAAGCTTGCTGAGCCTAAACAGACTCCAAATGTTGTCACACTGAGTCCTGCTAGAGTTGTGGGTGTTCTCCTACACAGTGAGAATCAAACCCAAAGGAGCACAAAGCCTCCTCCTGCAGCAGACAAGGCAGCTGCCCAGTTTTATGTCTGCACTGGAGACTCTCTGAGCACTGTGGTTTCCAGGAAGAGCTTGTTTGAGAGTCAGAAGTGTGAAAAGGAGGACCTACGTTCAGCAGCAAAGAGAAGCACATTGAGAAATGAATCAGGTGGACAAAACAGAGAGCATCAGAACAAATGGCTGGGTCAAAGAGTGCCTCCACATGCTGCAGCAGCAGCTCAAAGGAAGCACAGAAAGGACCTCTTCACCAGCTCAGATGTTTTCTACAGACTTGATTCCTGTGTGATCAGGACAGGAGCAGAGGTGAGACACATTACTGCAACTACTTCAGTTCAAATGTACATCAGTTTTAGACGTTCTCTTCAGCAGTAGGTAATGTTCACATTCCTCCAGTCAATATAGACTTTCACCAATTCAATAATTCACTCTGTTCCCAGTTTGTCTGATACAGTAAAACCAAAACAACTCATCTTTCATCATGAAGGAATACTTGGTGCATTCAGTGCACAGATGATGCTGTTAGGTTGTGAAAATATAGTGAGTTATTTTAGTATGAAAATGGGGTGCTTGCTAAAAGTTCAATCCTAGACTCCATCTAACTTTACAAAGCTGTTACAAATGTTTGTGTGTGTGTGTGTGTGTGTTTGTGTGTGTGTGTGTTTGTGTGTTCCTTAGCTAAAAGAAAAGTGTGTGTATGATGTGAAGACGATAGTACAAAGCATCACACAGGGAACCAGAACTGAGCTGGAAAGACTCCGTGCCATCTGGGTCTGGCTGTGCCACAACATTGGTGGGTTTACTGAAACACATGAACAGAGCATGAATATTCCAGAATGACTGGAGTGCATGATATTTATTTTTGATAAAGAGACAGAGTCTGATACATAGCTGTCTGAATAAGGGAACATTACCTTCACAGAGTATGATGTGAGCGGGTATCTCGGCCACTCTGAGAAGCTGAGCTCTCCAGAGGAGGTGATCGCTGCTGGTCGGGGGCTTTGCTGCAGCTACTCCAACCTTTGTTCACAGATGTGCAGGTAAACGCAACCTGACCACTTAGGTTCTCAGTATTTTTATTTAAAGCCGCACTCTGGATTATTTCATCAAGAGAGCAGTTTTTGAATGTAGCGTCCAAAGGCTCCTCCTCAAAACATCTCGACACGCGCGTCCGGTCGCGTGTGCACGGCGCATATACGTTGCGGGCATGAACTGTACAGCTCAATGTGTAGGGTTTAATCACTCACAGTTCACAACTCTTATTCCGACACTACGAGGGTCTGATGAGCCCTCTCTGTCCCTGCTGCTTCTGATATTAGCTCTGTTAGCAGAGAGCTGCTGCTGGACTCTGAAGCTGAACTTGACTCGGCCCTGGATGAACTTTCTGACCAAAATAAACGCGTAACCCTGTCAAGTCTTGCCATTCTGTGAGGTGAAAGGTTTAAAAATAAAAATAAATCCATCTTTAGCTGGAGAATAGGTAGGTTTTTAGTAGAAATGAGCCGTGAGGCTGAGACGCAAACAGAGAAACACACGGAGCGTCCTGTACGACAACGCCCCCTACTGGTACAGGTTTGGTCGATGCGCGTGCATGTTGAGAGAATGCAGACATTTGAATTTCATTGGCTGAAAAATGTCGGCGGCAAGAAATAATGCAAAGGGGTCTCTAGGAGGAAGGAGGGTCTTCATCAAAATGACAGATGTTGTGGAACTCAACCCATAGATCATAGTTTAGACCTGAAATATCATTTAAAACATTTAGAAAACTTTGATACATAGAAAAATAATACAGAGAGCCGCTTTAAATCTTTGATGCACCCAAGCACATTTTTATGATTTTTACATTGCATTTCTTTGCATATTTTATCCAATTTTCATGCATATTGTTGATAATTCCTGCAAGGTTGTACATTTTTGTGTTAGATTTTTGCATGTTTTAAAAATATTTTTTAGCCTCTTGTAAACAATGTGATCTAAAATACTATCACTAATGTCCCCAAACACACAAATGTGTCCATAAAAACATTCAAATCACAATTTTTGATCCTCCTCTAATGAAACGTAAAAAACCTGAATCTGATTGATCTGATCTGTGGGGATTTTCTATTTGATGATGTCATTTTTACCATATATGGCAAATGGAGAAAACACCAGCTTTTATAGGGGCACTTTAAAAAAGATTTTGAACAACTAAAAAACAAAATATTTTGAATACTTTTATGGTTAGGTTTTTTTATATGAGCACATGAATGTTTTGAATGCTCCTGATGTTATTTAATAAAATATGCCCCTTAAAAAAACTAATTCTGGAAATAAATAAATGTTGCTGTGAATCTTTCTGCATGGGTGTTTTTAGCCCATTTTGGGGGGTGCTGAAGCACCCCTAAACTGAATCCCAGCACCCCTAAAAGTTGAGATTGTTACTTTTTTTTAACTTCATGTCCTTTTTAAAAACACTAGTACTGTAAATATATAAAAACCAAACAGTATGTGGTTGAAATTTTACATTTTAACAACAACAAACCTCCCCCGGCTGAGAATGGTTTGCTCCTCCTTTCCCAGACTCGAGTCGTGCTGCAGACAGCATGTGAGCTGGGAGCGTCTCACTCCCGGTCCGGTTCTAGATATTCACACACTGCACCCCAAAGTAGATCTGGTACCTACTAGGGCGACCAGATGTCCAATTTTTGTGAAGGGTTGTCCCACATTGACCTTAATTTTCTTCTGTCCGACTCCCATAAATTGAGAGACACTGTCCGACATTGGTACCTAATCCTTTAACAATAAAGCGTCCTCGTCTGCACTCCACAATGGTTTGTGCTCCAAAAAAGATTTCAAACAGTTTTAGAAATAAGAGAAGTTGCTCTTTCGGGTCAGCATAGTTCTATTATGATTATTTCTGTTCTTACATCAGACCTGAGGAGACGAACTGAATGACAGAGAGCAAAATCAAAACATTATGGAAGAGTTGAAGTGTGGTGCAGTGGTAGAGAAGCTGTTTCTCATACAGGAGTCCTGGGTTCAAATCCCAGCCTAACAGGTGTCAAAGTTATTGATTACTTTTCTTTAAAAAGATAAATATTTGATGAAATATTAGTTGTTATTATTAGTTGATAATCCATATATGCATTGAATTTGCGTATTCTAAAATTCAATGTTTAAATTGTGACAATCCTTTAGTATTTATCGTGTATTGTCCCCCACCAACATGCTCTTTGTCCCTCATCATGTTGGTCTGGATCTGGTCACCCTACTGTTTAGGTCTATGTTCAGGACATGCTGTATTAAAATGAGTTGTAATTCCCCAGAGATTAGGGTCACCATATGTATTTTTTAAAATTCAAATCCAGTATTCTTTTGCTATGACTCAGCATTTAAATAAACTAAAAAGCAGATTTGTGTTAAAATTTTAAAAACAGTTAAATTTATCTCACCTGGCTGGGCAGCTCTCTGGGTGCTGAGCACCCCTAAATCTCTAATCCTATCATCCCTGGCAAGCTGCAATAATTAAACCATAAATAATACAGTTTTCATGAAGTATACTGTACTGAAAAAAAGAAGTATTTATTGGGTTTTTTTTAACCATAAAATGGAGGTCAAAACTAAAATGTTTTAAATTCAATATTATTTAAAGCGGCTCTCTGGAGCATTTTTCTCTGTATCAAAGTTTTCTAAATGTTTTAAATGATATTTCAGGTCTAAACTATGATCTATGGATTGAGTTCCACAACATCTGTCATTCTGATGAAGACCCTCCTTCCTCCTAG
Organism: Callopanchax toddi; assembly: GCA_006937965.1. Taxonomy (NCBI): domain Eukaryota; kingdom Metazoa; phylum Chordata; class Actinopteri; order Cyprinodontiformes; family Nothobranchiidae; genus Callopanchax; species Callopanchax toddi. Next base: position 415,875 of record SSNR01000462.1, read on the forward strand.
AGACCCCTTTCCAGTATTTCTTGCCGCCGACATTTTTTAGCCAATGAAATTCAAATGTCTGCATTCTCTTAACGTATACGTCTGCAACGTATATGCGCCGTGTGCACGCGCGCACACGCGACCGGACGCGCGTGTCGAGATGTTTTGAGGAGGAGCCTTTGGACGTTACATTCAAAAACTGCTCTCTTGATGAAATCCTCCAGAGTGCTGCTTTAAATCATTTGATTAAGTTTGATGCTGTTTAATGATAAAACAAATTAGACATAAGATTTTTAAAGTTTAATTTGTTAGTGAGCTCATAAATGTGGAAATTAACTAACGCTAGTTTTTAAAGATGCATCAAAGGGTTAATTATTAGTTTTAATATACACTACTAACAATAAGTTATTGATATTTGGTTTACTGGTGAAATTATGGAAAACATAAAACGTTAACTTTACAAAAGTAGGACATTTAAGTAGAAGCATGTAATGGTGAATTCCTTATCTTAAACAGTTTATTGAACCAGAAGCCAACAACAGTGGTGGGGACACCCCAAAAAACTCATGTGACTTTGAGCATCAATTACAGCTCGACAGCGACGTCTCCTGCTGTTCACAAGTCTACTGATTATCTGCTGAATCATGACATTACTCTCTTCTTGAATGGCAACCCTCAGGCCATGCAGAAAATGTATGGCAGTAATACGTATGCTGGGGAAGGTTCTCGGTAATCCAAGTCATGGTTCCATCTTCAGGGAACCAAAGAAGTCCAGTTGCATTCATCGAAACCTTTGCGGGAATGGCATTTAAATAAAAAATTATTCTGTCTACAGTTCGAAGTTGCTTTATGTTTTTATTCTTTCATTTACCACCTGTAGCTCTGTGTAACAGCAGGATATCAAGCAACATAAACGTTTACCAATCTTCTGATTATCATTCATGTTTGCATGTTTTCTGTTCATGTGCCAAACATTTTTATGTGCCATTAACCCTTTATAGGGCAAGTGACCATATGGTAAATGGACTGCTTTTAGAGCTTTTCATTTTGACCACTCTACTTATGCTGAAAGTCACATTCACCTGCTCACACACACAAACACACACACACGATTCACAGATAGAGGCTATATGGGGTTCAGTGTCTTGTCCAAGGACACTTCAAAATGTGATCAGAAGCCGGAATCAAACCGCTGACCTGTTGAATGGCAGTTGCCCCTAAATAGTGACTGTATTTTATCATTGTGCATGCTTTATGTTTTGTTGCCTAAATCTAAATCCTTTACAACAAATTTTTCAAATGTAGAAAAAGTTTAAAAAAATTAAGTGAGACTAAAGTAACAAGGTTTTAACAAAAGTTACAAAAAGCAAATCCCATCCATCCATCCATCCATCCATCCATCCATCCATCCATCCATCGAACCACTGCATCTCACATGTGGGTATAGCAGAAGCTGGTGTCCATCTCCAGGATGGAGCTGTGCTGGGAGACACCACAATCCTTCTGGTAATGACGTATTGATGTTGCATCTTGGTGGAGTTGGACTGTCTGTGTAACCTCTGTAGAGTCCAGGTATCACTTAATGCTACCAGCTGTGACACTGACCCTGGTCAAATTAAAAACTATTAAGAATCAGTCAAAAAAAAAAAGACGAGAAGCAAAATAATTGTTGTCTTCCTCCACCAGTAAGAACTGTTCCTATTTTCGGGGTTGTCTCATTGTCGCCCTTTTGTTGCACCTGTTGTTAATTTGAAAAACACCAAAACAGCTGATTAACAACCCTCTCTGATACTGAACTGACCAGATCAAAATCCCAGAAGTTTAAATGACTTGAAAATATTATTAAAAACTATCTTCAGAATAAGAGACAGAAATCTAAAGAAGATAGCTTTCAGGGTGCTCATTTATAAAACTTGCTTACACACAAAATGGACCTGAAAGTTGCGTAAGTCACTTTTTACACAAATTTTGGGATTTATGAAAGAAAACGTAACGAAAAAATGTGCGCAACTCTAAGCAAATTTTGAACTTTGCGTAAGGACCTGTTGGAGACGTGAAACCTGTCAGCGCAGCTGGTGAGATGAAAAAATGTTGAATTTATGACACAATTAAAGACTAAAAGGGGCGGCATTAGCTCAGTTGGGAGAGTGGCTGGTCTGGTAACCGGAGGGTCACCAGTTCAATCCCCAGCTCTGGCTGGGTTAGATTGTTGTGTCCTTGGGCAAGACACTTCACCCAACTTGTCTGTGTGAATGTGAGTGTGACTGTGTGTGAATGTTGGTGGTGGTCAGAAGGGCCGATGGCGCAGAATGGCAGCCTCGCTTCTGTCAGTCTGCCCCAGGGCAGCTGTGGCTACAGACGTCTGTCATAGTTTACCACCACCAGTGAGAATGACTGTGTGAATGAATAATGCAACTCTGTAAAAGCGTCTTTGAGTGACCTAGAAAAGCGCTATATAAAACTGATACATTATTATTATTACTTGTAGACCCTCGTGCACACAGAACCAACAATCCCATCTCTAAAAAGAATAAAAATGTAAATCTTAATGATCCAGTCATCTTCAGATTATATAACAAACTGCACTTATTGGTGCATTAATTGTGATTTCTGAGACTTAGGAATCCTGCAGTGATGCGCTGTGCAGCTCAGCCAGTAGTCAGACTCCGGATGAATGGAAGAGAGTTTTTAGAGATTTCTAGATAATGACTGGATGATCGATCAGCTGATAGATTCATTAGAGCATCCTATGGATCAACTGGGTCCAGTATTAGATCAACAGAACCATCGGAACCAGTAAAACCCGGTGTCACCGGCCGTTCTCAGGTTCCCTTCAACCAGCAATTTATCCAACAGGTTGACTGTTTAATAGGATGAACAACATGACGTGTCTTCCCCTTTGGATTCAATTAAATGTTGTCAATAAATGTTTCTCTTAGATTCTTAGGCACGATCTCTCTGTCAGTCTGATAGCTGACGCGCTGCAGACTGATTCTCTGCACTTCTGTGTTCTCTAATCCGTCAACATTTCATCACCAAATAAAACATTTTTCCATCCATCCACCACAAGCACCTTGAGTTTCAGCCTCTGTAAAATCACGTTTTCTAAACCTCTCCGTTGTTACGATTTAAAAGCCAGAAACCCACCAGCTTATGCATATGCAATTATTCATGAGGTACTTTGCATTGACCGTATATGGCAGAATGTGGGTGTGTAGGAGGAGGGTTCTGACCCAAAAACAGCTGAGCACAGTTCTAGGTATGAGAGCAATTTATAAAGCAGAATTGCATGGATTTGTGCGTCTGCAGGGTTTTATAAATCGGAAATGGATTTTGTGTACCTGAACAGTTTTTGCTGAGCTTAAGCAAGTTTTAGTAAGGATTCTACGCAAAGTTTTATAAATGAGCACCCTGGTCCTTTGAAGCTTTTCAAGTTTTGTCATTTCAGTCTTCTGTGTAATAAAAATAATTAAACATTAATTTTGTGACAACACTTTACAAAATTGTTCATTCCTGTTTTCATGCACATTCCTGTACTTTTAATTGATAACAGTAGTAAGACATATACTCTACAAAGTGATTCAGGATGACAGTTATTATTTTAACAAGCACATCCATCCTCTGCTTTTAAACAGAAGAAATGTTCTTTCTCAGTTTCAGTCAAACCATTAGTTTGATAACAAGTTTGAGGACTTAAGATGTTGTACACACCCTACTCTGTGTGTGTTTACAGAGAAACAGGCATTGAGTGCCAAGAAGTGCCAGGCCACAGTAAGGGCATCGGCTACCGTCAGGGCCAGAGCCTGAGGGACGTGAGGTCGGATCACCTCTGGAACTCTGTGCTTCTGGGAGGACAGTGGTTCCTACTGGATGCATGTTGGGGAGCTGGACAAGTAGATCTGGAACATAAAAGCTTTGTCAAAAGGTGAGAAAAGAAACTGACACTGATCAAGACTAATGCAGATTGGTTGCCAGTATTGGCTATATTGTGAACTTAAAGCTTTACCAAAAATAAAAAGGATTTGAAATGAAATAAAAATGGCATTTCAAATTCAAATTGTGTTAAGTGATTTCCTTCAGGTTTGAGCTGGAAATGGCAACCTGGCACAGCAGATAGGACTGAAGAGTTCACACTTTATTTTTACACATTGATGAGCAGTAGAGCTCAGTTTCAGACCAGTCACATGTCTCCATCTGTTTCCTTTAAGGTTTGATGACTTCTATTTCCTAACGGACCCAGAGGAGTTCATTCATTCTCACTTCCCAGATGAGGAGAGATGGCAGCTCCTGGACAGGCCCATCCCCCTGGAGGAGTTTGAGAGGAGGGTTTTCAGGACTTCAGCCTTCTTCAAAATGGGGCTCAGGCTAATGAACCCTCATTGCTTTCACATTGTTACAGGTCAGCATCATTTTCATTTAGCCTCTAATTTTGCATGTAGGTTAAAAATTTGCTTAAATGTATATATTTTTTACAAATAAATATTTTTAGGAATTCATTTTCACATGCAAAATGCAAGTATTTCTAATTGTTATTTAAGTCAATAGGCATTTGATTCATAATCTTAAAATATAAACTTTTGTTTGAATTGACTCCCAGATGATGGTGAAGCAAACGTGTGCCTCGGCTTTTCCAAATCAACAACCTTTACTTATGAGATTACACAACACCAGGACCTCCTCCACTGTGGAGCTTCAGAGCGGACAGAGGCAAGAAACTCCTCCTTTGGCCTACTAACAGTCTCCCACCGGAGCATGAAATTGCAGCTCCTGCCACCTGCAAGTGGCATTTATGATGTGAAACTGTTTGCAAGACCTGAATCAGCTACCACACCTCTGGTTTGGGTGTGCTCCTTCACAGTTGAGTGTCCAGTCCCAAGGGCCACAGAGGATATCCCAGATAACCCATTCTTGTCTTGGGGCCTACAGCCTTTTGCTGGATCTTTGGGTGTTGTTGGCAGTAGCCAGGGTGGTGAAGTTGCCGAAGTGGAGGATGGTGTTTTTGACTTGACATTGAAGACATCTAGATCTCTGATGATGTTATGTGAACTGGTTCATCCACACATGGAAGCTGAACTGGCAAAGCGCTGCCTGGCAACTCAAATTCAAGCGAACACTCTCACTTGTCACATTTTGTGTCCCTTACGGGGTTTCTATCGACTATCGGTGTTTGTACGTGACTATGATAAAACAGATGTCAAAGTTCAAAATACTGCAAACTTCTTGTTGCACAGCAAAGGGAAGGTTGTTGGTTCAGATGAGTTGTTCCCTCCTAATCTGGGCTCAGCTTGTGGGCCAGGGACCCGAACAGCTGAAGCAGGGTTGTCTAAATTCAGCCATAACACTGCCATAGTGTGTACCCAACAAGGGAAGTGTAACATCACTTTCTACAACCAGCAAGACCTGGAGCTTCACTATGTGCTAAGTAAAGAGGAGAACAAAACTCCAACTTTTCCACTTTCTCGTCACTTATTTTGCACATACACAGACAGCAAGGTGACACTGAGTCTCAGCCTACCTGAGCCTGGGCTATATCGACTGGGAATCTATGCTTGCATCACTCCTGGCAGAGATTTTAGCCCCATGTGTGACTTTGTTATAAAGAATAGCTGCACCCAACTGAGACCTCCATTCCCCAATGTCTATTCAGCCTGGGTAAAAGGTAGTGTGCTCTTAGAGCCCCGTGCAGGCCTTCTTGAGCCCTTCTCCTGGGTGCACTTCAGGATTCGAATGCCTGGGGCCCTTAGGGTATGTGTGGTGAGTGAGACACTAACCAATCTGAAACTAAAGACCAGAGTTTGGGAGGGGGAGGTTTATAGTGGAAATGGTTCTCAGGAACTAAAACTGGTTGCCTCTTCGGGGGAGTCGAGTGACATGGATGTTTTGATGACATTTGATGTGAAGCATCTGAAAATTGAAAAATAGAATCAAACATTTGTTTAATAAAATACACTGATCAAGACTAATGCAGATTGGTTGGCAGTATTGGCTATATTGTGAGTTAAAATAAATTATATTTAACTGAGTCTATATTACAAATAGGCTATAGAGCCATTTTACCTCTAGTCACAATAACGGTTGTGAAAACTGAATACTAGTATGTACACAACAATAAAACAAAAATAAATACATTAGCAGAGTCATGTTAACTTTTTGGTAAGTCAATATGCCGGGGCGGCACTAGCTCAGTTGGGAGAGTGGCCGGTCTGGTAACCGGAGGGTCACCAGCTCGATCCCCAGCTCTGGCTGGGTTAGATTGTCGTTGAGTCCTTGGGCAAGACACTTCACCCAACTTGCCTGTGTGAATGTGAGTGTGACTGTGTGTGAATGTTGGTGGTGGTCAGAAGGGCCGATGGCGCAGAATGGCAGCCTCGCTTCTGTCAGTCTGCCCCAGGGCAGCTGTGGCTACAGACGTCTGTCGTAGTTTACCACCACCGGTGAGAATGACTGTGTGAATGAATAATGTAACTCTGTAAAGCGTCTTTGAGTGACCTAGAAAAGCACTATATAAAACTGATGTATTATTATTATTATTATAATATCATGACTTGTTAGCTTGCAGAGACATCTTTAGCAGCATCCCTGTCCCTCGCCCCTTGAACGCTGGAATTAGGCACCAACCCCCCACTATCCTTATTGATGGATTAAGCGGTTTCAAAAAATGGATTGATATTTAGCAGCATTAACTTGATGTAATTGTGTTCTTTATGGCCATATCAGTCTCCTTTCTTGTAAAGTAATTATAACCCACTCTGTGGGGTTAGGTTAGACCCTAACCCTAAACCCTAACCTAACCCTGAACCAAGGTTCATTGCAGTCAGAATCTAATGGGAATGGACTGAGCGTACAGGGAGTTTGGTTGTAGTGTGTAATGCGATCCAAACGCGAAAGCGCAAACACGCAGTCAATCTATGAACGCCTGTACGAGCCTCGATGGACAGCGAGTTCGTATATGTTCTGGAAAGTAAGTAGAATTGACTTAGCGGTGTGAAGAAGGTTGGTAGCCTGAGCTAGAAGGTTCAGCACTCTTGGCATGAATTTGATGAATCGATGACTGAATGGTGACTGGCGGACATGGCTTTTGTTTATAGGAGAGCATGAAGATGTGGTTTGAGATGGGGTTCGTGACAATTGCTTTAGTTCCTTGAGATTTGTGGACATAAGTTTTCTGCACAGCTCTTTTGAAATTCCCCTGATGTCTGGACTTTGATTAAGGCAATGCAACATCTAGATTCTTAAATTGTTTTGCGTTCTTGTGTAAATTTAGAGCTTTGTTTGGGATAATCCTGTTTCATAGCTCAGTTTAGTCCAAGCTTCAGTTGTCAGAGAGATGGCCTCGCATTTGAGTAGAATGTTTTTGGGTGTTTTCAAAGTTGCAATGTTTAGTCTGTCATTCTAGGATGGCAAAAAATAACCATAATGATCCAATTTAAAAGGTGATCTCTTTATGGTTCCAAATAAACTCCACGTCCGTTCCTTTATAGTGTGAATGCAATCCAACCTTGATCCCCGAACACAATGACCACATATACAATGCAAGTTTAAGCCAAACACCCCCTATAGACATGTTTGCTTTCTGGGATGTGGGAGGACCCACACACATTAGTAGTTATCGAGCAACTCCAATAAAACTGAAAGGGTTCTTGTGGACAAACAAGATAAGTTAGCTCTCTGACATTTGAGCAGATAACTCTATTTAGCTCCAACTCATAAAAGGAGGTGAAGGTTTATTTTATATAGGCCTTTCTACATATCAATCACATGGTGCCTTACAAATATAGACATAGAGTTAATACAGGGTTTATACAGGAAACCTAGAACTGAATTTACTACCTTTTACTACCCTTTTTACTACCTCAACAACATTTTTAACTACCAACGCATCACGCAGCGGCCCTTTTTTGGGGGGGTGGGTAGTGGGTGGGGGGGCACTGACCCACGCAGCGCTGACTAAGACATCTGACACAAACATTCCAAACTCAGTTCTAGAGGACTTGGAACATAATGTCTTCTCTGGATATAGACAAAATAAAATCACTTTTAGACTTCACAAGCAGTGTTTTATTTTCAATTGTCGTGGTTTCTGAGTTCGAATTTGCAGGAACGCTGCTCTGTGCATCGCCAAAAAAACAAAATATGGAGCTGCTCGCCCCGTGTGCAAATCCACTGTTAGTGAACGCCGGATGTTCGGTGAGACTTGATCGCTGTAATTAGTGTGGCCATTTCCACAACATCAAAAAGGAGGACATTTTTCGGCGATGACCAAAGAAAAATAACATAATCAAACCCATTACAGAGTGTGATTGTTGTACTCTCCCAAAATATAAGTTTTTAAAAAAAATGTTGTCCTTCCTTCCCAGGCTGCTTCTGATAGGTTGGTCTGCCTGCATCAACCTCGTCAACATGGCTAATCTGATTAGGTTTGGGCTTTAACCAGTTACATTTCTGATATTTATTTGACACTTCATCCAATAATCTGTTACAAAAACATCTTATGGATGCATCATTGCATTTAGACTTTGTTATTTTTGTATCACTTTAATAAAATTTACAAATCAAAACTAAAAAAGATGAATGAAAAGGAGCAGAGACTTTAAAAAATATTTTCTGTCCATTTTTATAAAACAAAATCATATTCCTTACCCCTCAGTTTGATACATTTTTAAATATATTAATGATTTTGATTCTTTTATTTCTTTGCCAAGGTTGTTATATTATTTTACCCCATTTACAGAAATATTCAATTCTTTTTGGTTCTGAATTGAGGCTTTTTACAAACTTAACTTCCTTTCAAATTATAACTACTAACTTTTTCTTGAAACATTTTCTGAATATAACTCTCTTTGGACATTGTAATATTTTCAAGTCAACTAAATCATGTCAGTATTTTATATTTGATAAATAACAGGTTAGAGGGATCTATTACTGATGATCTTCAGGGCTCTATTTGTAAAAAAAAAAACTAAGTTTTACTTGTTGATCACCAGATTTGCTTACTTTAGGCGCATTACATTTGTCATTAGAGGCCATAGGTGTGATTATTAGTGGGGATTTATCTCCTCATGCTGTGCTTCTCCACCCTGGACCCTCTGGAGTGAAACTGGTGTGTATCTTAAGACAGTAAGAGACACCAGTAAATGTCAAAATTTGATGGATGGTGACCTTTGACCTCCAGTCACGCCCCCTTGACCTCTATTGTTCGAAACCCTTTGATCTTCCTGTCCGCTTGACCTCTATTGTTCGACATCCTATTGTTCGTGACCTCTATTGTTTGAAACGGTGACCCCCAAAAACTAAATGTCAAAATTTGATGGATGGTGCGAAACCTTTTGTTCTGCCCCATGGGAACTGCTTGACCCCCAAAAAGTAAATGTCAAAAAATTTTTGATGTGCGGAGCCCCACCCCTCCAGGGGCGTGAATCCCTCACCGCCAATTGGATAAATGAAGTCTCCGACCACTGTTGGAACGACATTCTGTCTGTGAATCCCACCCCTTTCACCAAGTCCCGCCTCTATAGAATATAAAAAGAGAGATGGGTTGCAGACTGCTAAGACTATGCTGCAGGATGTTCGGGCGAGACAAACAACAGACGACTTCGTGTTGGGACTATCCAGAATCTTTCAATCCGTCACCAGAGGGCTACAACATGGGCGGGTATCATCCACCCTCACCGGACCTTTATCCGCAGTCCACATGTTCATCCCCCTCACCCACTC
>SSNR01000463.1:6219-49555 GCA_006937965.1 Callopanchax toddi
AGGACTGGATCAGTCTGGTCCAGGCTGTTTGCTGCCATCTGACTCTGGCTTGTCTCAGTGGTCATCTGCATCAGATAATGAATAGAAGTTAGAGATATACAAAACTCAAACCATTCATAAAGAAATGCAACATTTGGTTAGTAAACATTGCTCAATAAAATCCAACTAACATTAGGACACACAATTTGTGCTAACAATTTTTAGAAGTCAACATGTCACAGATGTGCACATCTTGTTTTAACCTTGGCTTCTTGACACATTTTCAGAATGTGCAGATGTCATTGGTGTACATGCCACATCAAAATCTTGCTCAGCTGAAGACATTATACTACATGTCTGCAGATTTAATTTATATCACAATTTTTTAGAATATAGTTTTAAAAAATGGCACCGTCAGTCACAGATAGGAAGAATCATTTAACTACAATGTGGCACAGTAACTATTAAACCTTTCAGGTCTAAGGTATTTTGATGTAAAAATACTAAAGGCTTGTACCAATAGAGCATTTGTGGTAACAATATATCATTTATCCAACAGCAAACTACATGCCAAGTTTTTAAATTCAATAATAGAGGTCACTAAGAATAATGTTCATTCTGTTTTTGCTCAATCCAAAAACAATTATCGCCAAATACATCTAATTTATTATATATGTCACAGAATTATAGCTCAAACCATCTTTACAGTATCTTTTTATGCATAGCTAATGAAAATATTCAAAACTAATCTAACTATTTGGTACCGTAGTGAAGTATTTTCAATCAAAACATTACAAAAACACTAATGTTATGCTGTTTAAACTTCATATTTCACAATTCATTTAGGCTCATCGGAAGTCTGACACCTTCTTCCTAATCTTACAAAAACATGCAACAAAAACATAAAAATAAAATTTAATAAAACATTTTTAAAAATGCAGAGCAACAGAGAAACAGCTTAGCTAGCTGACCACAAAGGGGAAACAAGTTGATTTTTTGGTATTTATAGTCATGAGTATTTACCTAGTTTGGTCACTTTTATTTATCTCCTCACCTACTTCTTGCTTCACAATACCAAATAAAGACCTTCATAAGGACAAGCTAAACTCAAGCCTAATCAAGTAGTCACCAAAACTTAGCATAGTTCCCATGTGGTGACAAGCTAAAACTGAACAAGCAACTTTGCTTGGCAAATTCAGTACAAAAACGGTCAAAATAAAAATAAAATTATTCAACTATCATCATTTTTCTAATTATACACGACTAATTTAAAAAGTTATATTTTCTCTACACTATCTAAAGCTTTACTTTTGAGGGCAACAAGCTAATGAAAATGTTAAGCTAACATGCAATAATAGCTAAAACTTATTAGAGCTTTTCCTCAAAATACTCTCCTAAAATCTAATCTTTTATTTAGAGTAACCTTTGTCAAAGTAAAATAAAAAGTTTATTAACTCGAAATAATGCTTACCTGTAAAGTTTTAATCCACCAAGGCGTCCATTTTGAGTGCTGCATTTAACTTTTAAAGTCCAGTCTTCCAGGCAAACCTTAGAGGGGAAGGGCTTTGTGCCCCTCCCATTGGTTTTACACAGCCAATCACAAGAGGGCCAGTAAAAACCCCGGGAAGTGTATGAAATGTGTATAAAAGTGCAGTTCATACACAAACTCCAGGGGCGCTGTTCTATACACACGGATACACAAAAAATCAGGTCAGGTGGTATAGAGGGACAAATAAATAAAATGAGAAAACAGGCTGGTTATACAATATTAAGTGCAAACATACAATCTATACTATGCAGTCTCTTGCATAGTCATGATCTGACCCAAAATCCAGAAGAAAATCTGTTGTTTAGATATTTTAAAATGCAAATATATCTCATGTTTTAGGCGGACCTTGGCTATGTCCTCCTAATACACGTAGGTCCCCGTAGCGTCGGAACGTATTCAGGTCAAAAGTCCGCCTAAACCACATATACCAACGCACACACACACACACACACACACACACACACACACACACACACTAATCACAGGTTGAAGTTTTTCTAAAACAACAATAGTCCTTCAGCCAAGCAGCAGAAATACCCTTTACTAAGTCCTTAAAATACATTTAAGGGACTTTTCAAGTGCCTGAACTGAATATAGGTTAACTACTACAATTATAATTAACTTATTAAGTGTGCATGTGTGTATGTATGTGTGTACAAATGAGAGGCTTAAAAAGGACCAAGAAGTACCCAAATCTGTAAAACCTGACCCAGAGTTCCAAGCTCTTAATAAGATTGAAGTTTGTAATAGATGCCTGATTATATCTCAATCCCAGGTGGCAAAAAAATAAAAGATTAATTTAGATTTCATGAAAACTGAGGTGTCTGAGATTAATGAGGCTCAAAAGTACAGCAACCGTTGTGAGAAGATGATCAAATCTGGAAAACACCTGAAGGAAAACACAATGTTTGGTATAGTTTGGCAAAATAATACAGGTAAATATATTTCTAAATGTTCAAACTAACATACCTCTTTGCAAACAGCTACATTTTGTCACATTAGCAGAAACATTTTGTCACATTTTATCACCTACGTGCTGCGTATCAGATTTTGCTGTGGGACATCCGTCAGTAGCTCTGGATTCAGCCTATCCCTATTTCGATGACCCTTGTAAAGTAAAAGTGATACTTTTTCTGTTTTCTGTTCTTTTTGGTTTGACTTTATGGCAGTTGAATTTTGAAGTATATTCAAACTTAATTCATTCATTTTTGTTATCAGTTACATTTATATGAGATAAGATCAACCAAAAAATACAGTCAAATATACCCAAATAAAGCAAAACCCCAAAAGAACATTTTAGAAGCAAAAGTGTGAAATTCAAAAGCAAAAAAAACCCAACTACTCTATAAACAAAATAAACTAGTAAATGTTTATATTTTAAAGCAAAATACTTGTTTTTACTTCTTAACGATTCATATTTTATTTCTTTGACACCTTCCTGCTTCTCATTTGCGCTTCTCAAAACATTTAGGCTTTTATTCTGAAAGGGCATGTTTTGTTTCTTCTGAACCTCGATTTTGCTTCTGCTCTAGGTTTTTGCTTTTGAAATAAACTCTCAGTTGCAGGGACTTTTCAGTGCTTCAGTCTCATTGGTTATGAGGGTTTGAAGTAGGAGGCTCTATCTGTTTGCCATACATGGAACCACCTACTGTACACCAAACCCTTCATAACTAATGAAATCAAAGCACTGAAAAGCCCCTCCCACTGAGACACTGTATCCTTCGAATTTGGCCAGCACTCGTCGCAGCGCTGTGATGACATCAGCCTCGAAATGCGTCCTCATGAGCATCCTACCCCTGAATTCGAATACAGCCATAATTTCAAAAGCAAAAACTTAGAGCAGAGGCAAAATCAGGTTCAGCAGAACCAAAACATGCCCTTCAGAATAAAAGCCTAAATGGTCTGAGTAACACAGAGTTAGGTAAGAGCCAAAAAGGTGTGTCAAAGAAATAGAATGTCAATTGTTAAGAAGTAAAAATACCGTAAGTATTTTGTTTAGAAAGATAAAGATTTACTTATGAATTAGTTTATTTTGTCTTTAGAGAGATTTTTTTGCTTTTGAATTTCACACATTAGCCTCTGAAATGTTCTTTTTGGTTGCTTTGACTGAGTATATTTTGTGTGACTATTTTTGGTTGATCATTTTATCACAAATTGTATCCCATACATTTGGTCACTTAGCATTTTAAAGGGATATTCCACCGGGAAGTAATTTTTTGTCTATTGCCATATTCCTCAGAGTTAGATAAGTGGGCATAAACAATTTGTAAACAGCCGCTTTCCTGATCCGACAGGCGGATATACGCCTCCGGCGATACTCCTTTAGCATTAGCTTAGCATAAAACACTGTAAGTGAATGGTACCTACTAGCATGCTAGTAGGTGGAGTATCCCTTTAACAGTTTAATAAAATGTTTAATTCTAACAGCTATATTATATCACATTCATCTCATAACAAATAAAATAAGGTGGGAATTTTTATGAGTCACTTCACTGCAAAAACTGAGGAAATTACAATGTTAACAAAAATCAGAATAATATTGTTAGATCGGAATCTAAACATTTAAATAAAAAAAAACACATTTTAAACTTAAGTCAGAATGTATAAAGTTGAAATCTAAATCTAGATATTAAACAATATATTTAGCAAACATGAAATCTCATCTTGTCTTAAAAGGAGCCAATTAATAGTGGGGTGAAGAGATCTCCTCTACAACATCTCAGAGTGACTTTGATAGAAAGATCGTTCAACCATGAATCATTTATTATTGTTCCTGTTCAGGTTCTCTCTGCTTACTGATAAATGATCTATTGATAAATGAACTCAAGGGAATCTGAGACCTTAGATAGGACAACCCTGCTTGTTAGTCTATTTCCATTTTACAGCTAAATACTCAGTTTAAAGCCACGTTTATATTTAATTTCAAAATTGAGGTCTAACTTCATAAATTTAGATTTGATTTAAAACATTTATCTTTAACATGGATTTTTGAAGGTGAAGGCGATGAAATAAAACCGCAAATATTTAACGTGTGACTTTACAGACCTTCCTGTAGGATGTTTTCAAATCATGGCTCATGTTGATTGTTCTGACATGTGCCATTAATATATCAGTGTGCTCTTCACAATGGCAGAAATCCTCAACATGGAGTTTATCTGTAAACGGACACTCCCGGGAACAACCCAGTGTCTTTATTGTGGGAGTGCACTCAGTTAAAAATGAATGAAAAATGAATAATATCCAACATTTTGATTGTCTCTATTTTTAAGATTCATCCTTTTTAATTGGGTCATAAAAAAATACCATAAAGAAAGTAGAAAGACTCTCAAAGGAACTGTGTTAAATACCAATCAAACTCTGAACCCTGAGGGTCAAGTCCAGGTTGTTGCTTAGCAATGCACAATGGTGAAAGTTTTAGGGAAACCACAGTCACACTTTAAACTGTGCAAAAGGTCACTGAAATATTATGGAAACTAAAACAAAGCAAAGGAGCTACAACCAATACATTCCTGTGAAAACTAAAAATGAAATTAGACACAGATAAAGGGGCAGCAGCTACAATACCCACTGCAGGCTGCAGCCCACTGTGGTTCTCCAACCCAAGACAAGCCTTTTCTTGGGGGTCAGGGTGGTATGTGCTCTATTTTAGTGCAAAAATCTGGAGAGTTGAGACAGTTAATGAGAGTCTGGCATCAAGTCAGTTATTAACAGGAGCAACAATTGAGACAACCCCAAAACAGGACTGGATTTACAGATGGAGGCTGCAGACAGTTCTCCTCATTTCTTCTTTAATTGCTTTCAGTAGATTTGCATTCAACTATAGTGTCAGTACTGTTAGGTGACCCTACAGAGGTCACACAGACAGTCCAGCTCCACCAGGATGACTCATCAGAATACGTGTCATTGCCAGGAGGTTTGATGTGTCTCCCATCAGTGTCAAGAGCATGGAGGAGATTCCAGGAGACAGGCTGTAGGAGAGCTGGTCAGAGCTGCTGGAGGTCCTTAACCCATCAGCAGGACCTGCATCTGCTCCTTTGTGAAAGGAGGAAAAGAACGAGTGCTGCCAGAGCCCTACAAAGTGACCTTCAGTGGACCACTAGTTACCGACCACTGCCTTAGACCCATTGTTAGACCCTTCATGGTGCAGTGGGTCCTGGGTTCCTCCTGGTGCATCAACATTTTTCCTGTGCCTGAACTTCCCTCAATCTTCACAGCTCAGCATCTTGTAGTATTCATATATTTTTTTAGAAAATGGAATTCAATATTCTTTCTCTCTCTTTCTCTCTTTCTCTCTCTCTGCTATCCGAGAACCCTCAGCTCGATCAATGAACTTAATAATTCAGCTGGATGAGCTCAGGTTGAAATAGAGAACTCTACCAGGTGGACCTCAGACTGTCCAGGAGCTCAGTGATGTTAGGATGCATTAAAGCAGGTGGAGGCCTTTTAAACTACTGAGATCCATTTAGGGTTGCTGCAACAACATTGCAGCTAACTGGAATAACCTGCTGCATCAGATTTCCAGTTTAAATGTGTTGCTCACTTCAAATGAAGCTGTGGCATCCTTTAGTTCCTAACACATTACCCATTCCATATCAGGATGAAGATTTATGATTTGATTTAAAATTGAGATCTGATGTGTTTTCAGTGTGTTCCTTTATTTTGGAGCTGTGTTAATGCAGTTTAAATGACTCAGTCCAAACAACATGCATAATCTGTTGTAACATGTAAAAACCTACCGTTTGTCTCGTTTGTCTGGCTGGTCAGGACCTGATCATCTCAGTCTTCTAACATCTTCAGTGAGACACAAGACTCCAGTCAAACATCAATATTTGGCATCCTCACTGAGTTACGTTGAAACCAGCATAATCAGGATCCCACTGGTATCCAGAAGTTGAGCAAACTGAAGCAAGTACAAGTGAGGGGACTGACAAGTGTTTTTCTAAGAATTAAACTGGCTCTCCAACTAGTGGTCATGTTTGTTTCTTGGAGCAAAATGAATGTTTCCCATGAATCAAGTGCTCTGTCAAATTAGATTCCAGTGTTGGGGGTTTAACTAGCTTGAGTCGGATTGTAAGAAAACACTTAAAGCCTTTCGGGAACAGCATGCTCTAATACAGCTCGTGTGTTTTGAAGTGGGGTTCTGTGAAGAGATTATGACCAGATGATGTTGGACCTGTTGTTGATAGCTCTTTGAACAGCCTCAGTTAGGAAAAATGATGGAGATTTAAAGTTTTATATAGAATTGGCTTACGAAGTTTGTAAAATTCGAGTGATTTCTTTGACACCTGCGTAGAATAGCTGTTAGCTCATCAATCCGGTCCAAACTGGATATTTTTTTGTGAAAATGTATTTCATAATATTTTAGTCTTTCCACTGAACCCCCCATTTACCAGGTAAGCTACTCTTTTAAATGTAAATATGAGAGTGTTTTATATCACCCTGATTCTCCATTGCTGAAGGCAAAGAGTGCAAAAACACCAGAGAGCTGAGAAGTCTCATTTAGCACATTATGGTTATTTGTTGATTCTTATCCCCCATCCCACCATAGAAAATAGAAATCCATCAAAACACTTTGTTCTGCATTTATAATCATATAGCTATGATTAATAACTGCTGGTCAAAAAGGCTCTGAAACCTCTGACGTAAAATCAGAGAACTGTCTTAATTTACTTACAGCAAAACATGAATGTTGGTATAAAACCAGTAGGAGCTGGTTTTTTTGCCCCGTTCAAAGTGGTGGAGCAATAGACCACACTGCCATCCCTAGAAAGATCTCCAACCTCAGCCACACTTTCCACCTCCGTCACCAAACTCCACCTCTGTGCCGTGTTGTGTTTGGAGACGTAGCAGCGTTCCAACTCAGAGGTGAACATCAATAAAAACCAATAAGTTGTCAACAACAGCTCTCAGACCACCCAGCCACACACACACACACACACACACACACACACACACACACACACACACACATGGTGCTGTAATGACCCAGCTCCCTGTGGCTGGACGCTGCTTTGTTTACTCCACAGCGCTCACAACACACTGTTTGGGACACAACCATTCGTGGAATCTTAATTGTCAGACACATGAAAATACTCAGTGAACTGCGTTGGAGCTTTGATGTGACTTTTATCACATGTACATGCGTGTTATAGCTGCTGCCACTGATAATTCGGCTCACAGTGGTGGGGACGAGAAGAGCTGCAGGAAACTCTTACTCCACCACATCTGGGATGCCGAACTATTTCCCAACAAGGGTCAGTTGAATTTTTACGTAACAAGCACACGCTTCTTTCATGTTTTCACAACACTGCGCTCGTCCATGTGCTTGTGCGGCTGACCCATTTCAGTGGGAAGCATCCAGCTGCTTCTGTTGCCGTGGCTGGTTGCATAACTCTGTTACACTTTACCTTTGAATGTAAACAGACAGAGCTGTAGGACTCGCCGGCCATTGGACCATACCAGGCCTCAGCCTTTAAAGTTTGTTAGCTTTCCTAGAAGGCCTGATGCTTTCAAGTGGTTGATGTTCTCCTCTCCTAGAAGCTTGTTCTCTGACTTTTGCCAACACACAGTTTGAATCAGGGAATGAAGCTGGAGATTCATACAGACGTTAGACGGTGCTGAAACTCAGATGAAGTCACTGAAAGATCATTTAAACCTGAACCAACATAATTATTATTGTTTATGAACGGAAAACAATCCAGCTGAGACACTAACGTTCAGTTTTCATAACAGAAATAACCAAATAAACGTCCCTGAGAAAACCATTTAGGGCCTAGTTATCCAGTTGATAGCCTCTTTCACTAATGTTGCAACATGTGTGTATGTGTGCGTGTGCACGTGGTCAGCAGTTGAGCGTTACTGATTAGAAGGACAGGTAGATCACTGAGCCATGGGAATAAAATTAGCTTTGCTGTCACAAAATCCTAAAAGAGCTCCTTTATTAGAAATAATAGCTCCAAACTGTTTTTTACATTTGGTTCTTCTGAACGTATGCTAAACATCTAACGCCTGTGTCTACTTATTTACTTCCTTGATGCTCAACTGATGCTCAACAAAAACTTCATAGATGCAGAAAAATGTGGAAAAAGATTGACCCTTTTCTAGTACTTGAGGAATCCATGATCAAAGAAAAACTAAATTGACTGTTTTTCAACTTTATGAACTTTGCAGATCATTTTGATGGGGAATCCCAAGGTGTTCCCAGACCATCCCAGGTTCTGGGTCTCCTCCAGAGGGAGGTGACCAGGAGACATCCACGTCAGACGCTGAGCCACCTCAGCTGCTCTCCTTTTGACGTGGAGGAGCAGTGGCTGTTCCCTGAGCTCCCCCCAGGTGATGGAGTATCTCACCTCATCTCTAAAGCCCGGGGCACACAGAGGACAGATGCGTTGCACCCGCGCCGTTATAAAAAAAACCAATTATAGTTACAGAGTGGCTACACGGAGAGCGCAACAAAGCGTCCCAGAAACGCCGGTCCGTGCGGAGGCGCTAAATATAGGATCCGATTCTATTTCAAGCGCCGCACCGTGCCGCGGCTTTTACGGCTTTAATACGGCGATTTCCCAAGAAGCGTTCAGCTGCGTAGTGCGTCCTGTGAACGTAAAAGACCATGGCGATTCCGTGATGTAACTCATCCGTCTTCTGTGTGCCCCAGGCTTAAGTCTGAGCCCAGACACCCTACAGAGGACGCTCGTTTCAGCTGCATGTATCTGGGTTATTTCAGCCATGATTCAAACTGTGATCTTAGGTGAGGGTTGGAACGTAGACAGACCAGTAAATTTGCTTCACCTCTGGTCTCAGCTTCTTTGCAGCCATGTGGTGCACTGGATGACCTGTGACCTCTTAAAGCCCAGTTTCTATCCGTATTGACCTTCTTATCACAGCGTCCTAACTCTGTGCGTTGTGGTTGTTGATAGTGCTGCTAACCATTAGCTCCTGTGAGGGAAGACACTCTGTTCTGGCTGCTGTAAACACAGGGCCACAGCAAGTTTCACCTTAAAAAAAGAGACCACAACACACCGCATGAAGTGCTGAGTCTGATAAGAAACTGCAGTCTGTACTTAAATGAGTACAACTGCCAGAGAACTGCCACAGATGTCAGAGATGTTCTGCCAAGTTCTGTAGCTGAGTATAAACACTCCCATGTGATTTTGAGGTCCATATGTTTTTCCAGTGTACCTCCCGGCGTTGGCCTACGTGGAGAGCTATTTTTTTTAATAGCTTGTACCTTTGACCTATTTACAGTGCAAATATTTTTCCTAAAACATGACATAACCTTAAGATCAAGTATGTGCAGCTCTATGTTTGAATTTCAACATGTTTGCTAATCTCACACATGAAGGTGTGTGCCTGCCTGGTGGAAGATGAAAGCATTTCACTGCCCTGTCGGCGCTGTCAGTCTGCCGTCTGTGTGCTGGAGAAGGTCTCATTATATGTCCATAAATGTCCGAGCCTGGGAAACAGGTGAATTATGTGCTGCTGTGTGAATAGCTACTGTCAGACAAAGTATTTCTGCTGTCAGCCTCAACGTGTGTTCTAGGTGTGAAAACAGATAAGGTTCAGTTGTTTTGGTGAAACGTGCTTTTAAATGTCTGCTGGCTGATGGATGGTTGGAAATGATTATGTAACTGTTTAAAAAATACAAGCTGTTAAAGAGGCCAAACTTTGCTTGTGCTGGTTTCTTAGCATCTGTTGGTGTTACTAAAGCCTGGTACTGGACTGACAGTTCAGCTCACTTAGAGAACAGTTAGCAATAAATACGCTAAATGTAAGAAAGAGGTTAAGTTTGTTTGATTCTGATGCTTTAATGGGAAATTCCCTGATAATACAGGAGCATGCTGGGAGCTCTGAGTGAAGTCACAGTGGTTCTTTGAACAAAACTTTGATAAAGTGATGCTAATCGCTAGTGGTTTGTGAGATAATCCATTATAAAACCTGAAAGGAAGTTTTACTTTAACATGATAAAAATCATCTTTACAAACAAACTTCAGTCATTCAGATCAACAAAGAGCAACCACTGGACCCAGCTATGGTCATATTCTGCCTTTTGGTCACAAGGAACCAACAAGAACACATACAAGAGTCTGGTAGATACAATGAGACCTGGGAGGTGATTACTGCCTGGGAATAGTTGAGCTGATTGATGCAGGACAGCTGTGATTACCTCAGTTAGGAAGCTGAGGCAAAAGGAGAAGAACTGAAAACTCACCAATCACAGGATCACACCAGATGAAATAACTCATAAGCAAATGATAACACTCCAAAACCCAATTTTGTGACAAAGAAAAGGTGTCAGGTTAAATGGACTTAAACTGTTCATAGACCTGACTTTGTGCTGGAAGCTTTTTGATTTAATCTTGGGATTAAAAGAAATGGTTCCACACATAATTACCGCCTTAAAAAGTACGACCACTGGACAGCTTCTACTACAATATGAATACGTTGAGTTGAAAGTTTGAGTTTGCAGTATCACAAAAGAGGGTGGTGAGATCACCATGGTAACTGAGATTAGTTCACTTCATAACCAGGTTGTGTTTGAAAATGTCCTCTTTTTAATTGGGAACCCCAGTTTTCCTGTCAGGATTTGATTTAATTTATTCTCCATTAATAAAATCTGTTTGCTTTCTCTCCTCTTTTTGTTCAGTTGGTGAATTTTGACCAGAGAAAGTGTGAAATGATGTAACTGTTTTATGTGAACATGCTTAAGATGAAAACTTGTATTAACTAGGAATAACTTTTATCTGAGGGGGGAGGAGGTTTGTTTCCAGCGCTGCTGGTATTTCCTGGGGTCGTTATGTGTTTCTGGTATTTCAGATATCTTGGTTTTTCACACAGATCTGTTGAAGGTCAGGCTGATGCTGCAGCAGAATGTCTAATAATTAACCAAAAGCTTCTTTGACTTCCAGACAGTTTCATGTACTCATTAGTGACCTGATGGTGTTTCTGGTATGACTGTAATATGAATGATGCAGTTTCCCCCCAATCTGCCAGCATAAATGTGTGATTAGATTTGACGTAAATGACACAGGCTAAAGGCTACATGGTAGGTGTATCCTGTTACTTGTAGTATGCTGCAGCAGATGGACGGTTTGGCACTAACGACTGAGTCACTTCAGGACTAACTCAGGTCTGAACAACTCTACAAAAACAACGTCAGGGGCAAAAACAGGGATTCTCAAAGCTGGGTCTGGGACCCCTCTGGGGGTCATGAAACACCTGCCAGGGCCCTTCAGCTGATCTCAGGACTTGTTTTAGATGCACATTCTTTTTACAAGAAATTAACATAGCTTTTACAATTTATTTGCAATGTTTTGAATATTTCCACCAGCTAAAGACTGGATTACAAGAATCACTAATTTTTTGACTCATAACTAAAAAGCTTGGGACCCACAGATCTTCTAGTTCTTAGTTTTAAGCTGCTATAATTAGTTATTTTGGATATTCATCCAGAGTTATAATAAACTAATCAATCAATCAATCAATCAATCAATCAATCAATCAATCAATCAATCAATCAATCAATCAATCAATCAATCAATCAATCAATCAATCAAAAAATGTAATTACAGGTAATCCCAGATTGAAATTAAATTAATTACAAAAAAAATATGGTAACTATCATTGTCTGTAGCAATCAGTCAACCAAAATATGTTATTAATTCCAATGGGAATTTTAATTTAAAGATGTTTAGACCTTTTATTTGTGTCAAAATAATCGTTGGTGAAGTAAATGTGTAATTTTTGTACTTTTTGTGTGAATTGCAATGCACAAATGTTTAAGCATATCACAGCTGTTAGTTCCAATTTGTCTCCAGCACTTTTGCAGCATTTGTTTTCACTTAAAAGAGGAGATGACTTTTTAGAACCCTGGGATTTTTCAAGTTTCAGGTTCAGGTTGCAAATAAAAATGTAAAGCAAGAGATTAGATATGGTCACTTGCCCCATAAAAGGTTAAAAAATACCAAAAGTAACAACATTTAAAACAGTACAAAATGTTAAAAAATGTAAAGCTATAATACAAAGTAAGGCATTATTCTAACATGACTTTAAAATCAGAAAGCACAAATGATGTTTTACAATTAAATACATTGAAATAAAATGAGAACAGAAAAATATCCTTTTAACCCTTTTAATAGCAGTATAGCACTCACTGAAATTTTTGAAAATTTACAGTGTTTTCAGAAGCTATTCAAACAATATTTTTCAGTTGATTGTGTTTTAATTAAATTATGTAATTTTATTTAAATGTTTTTAGACATCTTGAATTTCTTTAAATTGTTGTTACTTTTAAAAAATGTATGCAAATCTTTAAAACCCATTTGTAAAAGTTTCAGGTTCCGATTGCAAATCAAAATTTCAGTCAAGTGTTCTTATATAGTCATTTCCCCTATAAAGGGTTAAAAAAGATGAAATGTGAAAAAACTTCCAAAAGTAAAAAAAAAAAAAAAAAAAAAGTTAAAAAACTGAAAAATATCCTTTTGACCCTTTTAAAAGCCTCACTGAAATACTAGAAAATAAGGTTTCAAACATCGAATTGGAGTAAAAGAACATGTTTCTGTTGTTTTAATTTAATTGATCAGCTTTGGTTGATTTAAGTTTTCTTGCACATATTTACCTTTAAAAAAAACTATAAAAATGTATTAGTAAAAGTTTCAGGTTCAGGCTACATATCAAAATGTAAAGCAAGGGATCAGGTATGGTCACGTGACCTATGCTTTCTGCTGCCTGTACCTTTAACTCATCTGACTACTCTGCTCGTTGTAAAGGTGGAGCTGACCAGCTCAGAATGGTTTGTTTGTTTTATTTTTAAAGCGCTATGAAAGGGGGCGGAGCTACAGATCTGAAGGAGGGGTTCCCTCGGCGAGCAAGCACGCGCTCGGTTCGCGCACGTGCGTGTCTGCTGCGTGCGCGCGTGTGGCTGAGTGGAGTCAGCTGGTCGGAGAAGCGGGTGGGGAGGAAGGGAGGGAGAGCGGTGTGTGTACGTGCGTGTGTGCGGTTTGTGCGCTTCGGGGGGACAAGGTGAGGACGGACGGCGGCGGACTGAGAGCCTTTTTGGGGGGAGACGGTTTGTGTCGACACTCAGTCGAAGTGGAACCGGGCGAGGAGACGTGGAGCTGCAGCTGCCGCCTCAGAACAGTAAGCACGTTGTGTTTCTGTTTAGACACTATTCTTTTCCTCCTCCGTGGGGCCACATATGTGTCTGCTCACACACACACTCACACACACATATAGGTCATGTACAAACATTTGTTGTTAGAAGAGAAAAGGTTAAGATGTATTTTTTCCTTTGATAAGACCTACAGAAACGCATCTTTAAACTGGAAAATGAAGATAAGTTTTGTAGCTGAGGAGGAAACTACTGTAACGGATACAGTGGACTTTTAGATCTCCAGCTTCAGCAGAAAGTTATTTTCTAAACCAACTACCTGACTCCTGGTCACGTGGTTTTGGTGATTTAGGGAGAAGTTTCACTCTTGGAGCCAAAAGTCAACACAACCCCTACAGGAGTCAGCCTAGATCAGGGGTCTGCAACATGTGGCTCTGGGGCCAAAATCAAATCAGAAATACTTTGTTTATCCCAGAGAGGTGTTTAAGGAACTCAGTTAAGTTCTTCTAAAAGTCATTGTTGTTCTAGCAGTGGGCAGGAAGGATCTGCAGCAGAAACCTGAAAGATGACTTGAACCAGATTTATTTTAATGTCATGAAAGGATACATTTAGCTGTTTTCCTGTTTAACTTTTTTCAATAAGTGGGTGGAGCTTCTACAGCAGAATGAAAGTGATATGAAACAGGTAAGTCACTTCCCATCAACTAGGAATGCACCAATACCAGATTTTTTCCAGAGTACAAGTATTTGCATACAAGTACTTGACGATATTGAGTACCGATACAAGTACTAATAAATGTCGATAATTATTCTATATCATGGTTTGGTACAACAGAAAACATAAGTCAAATACTAGTTTAGGCTTTAAAAATTTTTTTAAACACAATAACTTTGATCATCAGCAGCATGTTACAACAAGACAGGATCTGTCAGCTGGTTGATTCACTATCAAATAAAAAGCCACTTCATCTGAAGTAGAGGTTGTAGAACCTAAATCAGCTCTACTGGTTTCTTCTGTGTAGCTGTTAGCAAAACGATAGCGGCTAAACTAAACATGCTAAGGCTTTGGAAATTGTGCATTATGAATGGATTACTGGTACGTTACCAAACCAAAAGTTGGTACTGTGAGGATTCAGACAGCGTGTGTATACTACTACTACATAGAAACAACAACAACTACTACTACACAAGTAAGTTGACTCCATCTGCTCCAGAGTTAGCTCCAGTTAGCTGCTGTTGTCTCTCACTGCAGCTCAACTGAGAGCTGAGCATCAAGCTTTGTTGTTTCCATAGTATCGGAGTACTTTTATGAGTACAAGTATGAGTACATGACCTTAGTATCTGATCGATACCCATTAACAATATTGATGCATCCCTACTAAAAACATCTATTTTTAAAGTAAAAAGTACTTGTTACCTACTGTGTTTATGCAGTTTTTTGACATACAAAGAAATTTCACCCAAATCAAATAAAAGAACTAACATTTTTTCATACTTGAGTTAAATGACTGTAAAAGCAGAGCAGAATGCAGTTTTACACATTTATTAGAATTTCACCAGATTTTCAATGTAACTTAGTGACAGGGAAAACGATAGTTATCTCTAAATGGGCTACTTATTTTGCTAAATTTTTTACCAAAATGGGAAGTACTGATATAGCTCTATGTAGTTATGGAAAGTGTAACTTTCTTCATTATGTGGATTTTGTGGCTGTATACAGATTATATTTGGTAGGAAAGATAGTAAAACTGTCTTTTACTTCTAAGGGTCACAGACCCCTTGCCTTGATGCTCCATCATTGTCAGAGAGTGCTGAGGTCATCCTCTCTCCAGCTGCAGCTGTGTGTTTTAACACCAAGTCCCAACTATGAGCTAAAACGTCTGTTATCAGAACCAGCAGCGTGTTTAAGGAGCAGCTGGGTCATGGAGGATAAGCTAAGTGTTGATGTCTTAGCTGGGACATAATGTAGGCACGTTTCTCCCAATTTGTACATAAAAAAAGACAATCACCGAGGCTGACTAATACGGTGATTTTTACAAGTTTTTAAAATGATAGTTGCAAAACAAGCTGAAGTGCAGGCATAGGCACGTTATTGTGGACAAACATAAATGCGTGGCATTATTAAATGGCTTCACAACCCATTTAAATCTCTAAATCTCCCCTTATGACTAGTAAAGCTGAATTATTCTCTTTCTCTGCAGGAGGAATCACAAATGTCACTAAATGTCAAGCACTTGGAGCTTTGGCTTTGCTTTCACGCTTGTTAGCTGCACATACGATCAACAGGGCTTGCCCTTTTGGCCAGCGGTTCTAATGGTGTGAGGTGAACATGTGAGGAGCTAAACAGGACGCAAATAAAAGTAAAATCAAATCAAATAAACAGTTATCAGGAGTGGAGGGGGTGGTGTCTTGTTTCAATGTGTGTCCAACTGTGCATACACATTTAGACACATTCTCAGTCAGCAGAGTGACCTAAAGATAGCAGAGCCCCAGTGGAAACGGTAATTAGTGGGGTGAAAACGAGAAGCGGGGGAGAAAGGAGGAGGAGGTGGAAGTTATTGTTTGAACCATCTGATAACTGTTATATAATGACCTGACGGAGACACACTGAGACATACTAGAGTCAGTTAGCTGACCCTTTGTAAGCAGGCAGAACTGAGGTGAAAGTCAACCTATTCAATACAAATGGTTGTTACTCCTGATGAATTAGTTTATGCAGCAAACATTGTCCAAAAAATGTTTTTACAACTTTCTGGAATCAAACAGATGTGAAATATTAAAAAAAAACAAAAACACCCAAAATGATTAAAGGGCTAAAGCCTCATATTGATAGGACTGGAGTTAGTTTTTGAATAGTTTTCAGTGCAAACAAGTAAGGGTCCCCTTCTTAAATATGCTCATGCAAACTCACAGCAGATAGCTGACTCCTTATTTCACGTTGCTTAAGAAACCCCCCTCCTTTGTACACGTCAGGCTGCAGGTGGTCATGTGTTGCAAGCTTGGAGAGGGTTTCGTATTTAGTCTTAAGCCTCGGGCTTTGTTTGGGACCTGACTCTGTGAGTATGTGTGTGTATGTTGTACACAATGGCTGTGTTTACACAGGAGTCAGTGTGTACAGGTTCATCCTTGCATTCACATTCATTTGCACATGCAGGCCTTCTCTTTGTTTAAGAGATGGTTTAAGGGGTTTTGCCTGTTAATTTGAAATTGGATACCAGTTTAGCAGAGTTGTGTTGTGATGTTTAGTGAAGATCCCAGTATTTATGTGAGATAGAGTTAGGGATATTTAACCTATTCCTTAGGCTTATTTTTCACTAAACTTTTTAAAACAATTCTGCTCATAGTGGAATCTTTTCCCTATTTGCAGTCCTTATCCAGACAGTTTGGTGACTTTAAGTGCTCCTTAAGCCTGGGACACACAGAAGATGGATGTGTTGCTCCTGTGCCGTTTTATATATATATATATATATATATATATATATATATATATATATATATATATATATATATATTAGAGGTGGGCATAGATTAATTTTTTTAATCTAGATTAATCTAGATTAATTTTGAAATTAATCTAGATTAATCTAGATTAAAATGGCTCATTTGAATTCTGCCAAAGGGTTCATAATACCGGTATGTGTGTTCATGAGGCTGATGAATCGTGATACTTCAAGTCTAGAGTTTAAGGTTAGTAACAGCTGATCCACTGTTTGGATCAGCTGTTACTAACCTAACCAGAAATACTAAACCTGTTAGAACTTCCCTCAGAAACCCAGACCTGAGTCACAAACCAGAACCACCAGATGAGCTCTGAGCTCATTTTAACAACCTCTGATGGTTGATCAAGTTATCAGGATGAAACATTTTAACACTAAAACACATTGATCTGTCATCAGAGGTCTGTCTCCTTTAACTTTACAGCTGTTTTCTGAGGCTCACCCTGTTTTAATCGTTTTACTGTAGAAACCTTCTCATCTCCTGACAGTAAAGGATTACATTTAGTTTACAGGTCACCTGATTAAAGCATCAACTCTCTTTTTTACATTAAATAACTTCATGCTGATTTTTTTTTAGCTGTCAAAAAATTATTGTAGCATCCAGTTTATCTGTAATGGATTCAATCTGCCTTAAAATGACTTAATTTCTCTGCTGTTTATTTCACATTATCCCATAGGGCTGTTTCATCATGTTTTTGTTAAATAAAACCACTTTAGGGGATTTAAACATTAACGAGTCTGAAAACTAAAGACAACCCTCTGATAAAGTCACTGACAGATCGATGTGTTTTAGTGTTGATATTGTTTGATTGGTTGAATGTTCAGCTGTCAGTTATGCTGAGAAACGCAGCACGCGCTGCCACATTCACTTTAACGAGAGGCGCGTGCACAGCTGAGGCTGTCGGCCCAAACAGCACGTCGGTTCACCAGGAAACACCTGGAACCAGACAGCCAGTCCAGACCTGGTTGATGACTTGGTCGGAGTTCTGTGGGAACTCTACCAAGTTGTTGCTGCGGGTTTGTGACTCGGTCAGCGCTCTGCTGCGTCTACTCCAACCTGGATCAAGTCCGAACCACACGGTCCGGTTCAGGAGGAGGGGGCGTATGCCGAGGTTGGCACGGGCGCGTGGCTCCCGGACGCGCCTCTTTCACCTCCTTGGGTCCAGGTGAAAATCCTGGACCGGAACCGGCTCCCGGTGAAGGAGACACGCCTCACGTCTCCCGAACGCGCGCTTTACCTGGAGCCGCGGCTCCCAGTCCGGGTGAAGGATCGGGTCGGATCCAGGAGCCGCTCCAGGTGAAGCGAGCGTTCGGGAGACAGGAGCCGCGCCTCCTTCAGCTAGACCGGGGGAGCGGGTCCTGCTGCAGGTCCGGACTCGCTGCGTTAACGCGAAACTGTTATCGTGCAACTGTTATCGCGCGATAAAAAAAATAACGCCGTTAATCTAAATTGGGTCACTGGGTCTAGGAGATCTACAGGCATTACCAAATGGCAAACTCCGATCCTGGCCCGGATCTTTCCGGAGTCCAGATCCTTCACCCGGACTGGGAGCCGCGGCTCCAGGTAAAGCGCGCGTTCAGGAGACGTGAGGCGTGTCTCCTTCACCGGGAGCCGGTTCCGGTCCAGGATTTTCACCTGGACCCAAGGAGGTGAAGAGGCGCGTCCGGGAGCCGCGCGCCCGTGCCAACCTCGGCATACGCCCCCTCCTCCTGAACCGGACCGTGTGGTTCGGAGCTTGATCCAGGTTGGAGTAGACGCAGCAGAGCGCTGACCGAGTCACGAACCCACGGCAACAACTTGGTAGAGTTCCCGCAGAACTCCGACCAAGTCATCAACCAGGTCTGGACTGGCTGTCTGGTTCCAGGTGTTTCCTGGTGAACCGACGTGCTATTTGGGCCGACAGCCTCAGCTGTGCACGCGCCTCTCGTTAAAGTGAATGTGGCAGCGCGTGCTGCGTTTCTCAGCATAACTGACAGCTGAACATTCAACAAATCAAGCAATATCAACACTAAAACACATCGATCTGTCAGTGACTTTATCAGAGGGTTGTCTTTAGTTTTCAGACTTGTTAATGTTTAAATCCCCTAAAGTGGTTTTATTTAACAAAAACATGATGAAACAGCCCTATGGGATCATGGGAAATAAACAGTAGCGAAATGAAGTCATTTTAAGGCAGATTTAATCCATTACAGATAAACTGGATGCTACAATCATTTTTTGACAGCTAAAAAAAATCAGCATGAAGTTATTTAATGTAAAAAAGAGAGTTGATGCTTTAATCAGGTGACCTGTAAACTAAATGTAATCCTTTACTGTCAGGAGATGAGAAGGTTTCTACAGTAAAACGATTAAAACAGAGTGAGCCTCAGAAAACAGCTGTAAAGTTAAAGGAGACAGACCTCTAATTACAGATCAGTGTGTTTTAGTGTTAAAATGTTTCATCCTGATAACTTGATCAACCATCAGAGGTTGTTAAAATGAGCTCAGAGCTCATCTGGAGGTTCTGGTTTGTGACTCAGGTCTGGGTTTCTGAGGGAACTTCTGACAGGTTTAGTATTTCTGGTTAGGTTAGTAACAGCTGATCCAAACAGTGGATCAGCTGTTACTAACCTTAAACTCTAGACTTGAAGTATCACGACTCTTCAGCCTCATGAACACACATACCGGTATTATGAACCCTTTGGCAGAATTCAAATGAGCCATTTTAATCTAGATTAATCTAGATTAATTTCAAAATTAATCTAGATTAATCTAGATTAAAAAAAATAATCTATGCCCACCTCTAATATATATATATATATATATATATATATTAAAAAATATAGTTACAGAGAGTAGCTACACGGAGAGCGCAGGCGGAGACGCTAAATATAGGATCCGATTCTATTTCAAGCGGTGCGGCTTTAAACTGTGATTTCCCAAGAAGCGTTCAGCAGCGTAGCGTGTCCTGTGAACCCAAAAGGCCGCTGCGATTCCGTGGCGTAACGCATCCGTCCTCTGTGTGCCCCAGGCTTCAGTGAGCTCCAGCTCCAGTGACTTTAGGTGCTCCTAAATTCGTGCATACACTGTGCAACTTTAGCGCCAATTTCCTGGCGATTTCCCGCTCTGCGACTATTTTCGCACTTGTGCCAAGTTTCAGCATATCGTGCGTTGGTGTTCATGTAGTATACAGGGGGTAGCGAGAAGCGATTTTTCCCCTCTTGAGGAGCTCCCAATCAGCATTGTACGCTCGCTGGAAAATCAAACGTGTTTGATATTCTCGTAGCTCCTCGTGGCTCCTCCTCGAGGAGGACCCAGAATTTCTCACACGGCGCACTCGCTAACCTGAAAGTAGTAGTAGAAGAACAAGGAGACAAATGTCTCCTCACTTCCGGAGTTTCTTCTTCTTTGTTTGCTTTTCTGCTTCTTCTTCTTCTTCTCCGAATTTCCGCATTCAAAGGCCTGGCGTGTCATGTAGCACGTAAAGTGTGAGCAGTCAGCTCGCATCGGAGCATCAGGTCGTATAGTGTGAGAACATGACTGTGACCGATTGAACCCTGCGATGTAATCGTACAGTTTGCACAGGAGCTCAGAGCCATGACTGAAAAATATCGCACAGTGTATACCCGGCTTTAGTGAGCTCCAGCTCAAATTTGGTGATCTTAGGTTCTCCAGAGTGAGCTCCAGCTCATTTTCAGTGATTTTAGTTGCTAATACTGTTTCATTTCTTATCCCCTATGTACAGAGAGCTTGTGAAACCAGAGGGTTCCCCTGCCAGAGGGAACACTAAGCAAACATCATGGCCTTAGCAGGATGTCCTGACTACTTCTTACGTCACTCAAACTACCAGGTAAATATTTTGTGTTGTATGTTTGCGTGCATGTCGGTGGAATGATGTAGCATCAGAATCATGTTTAAAGTAGCTCCAAAGCTTAGTTTACATTAAATAGACCTGTGAGCACTAGCCCTGCCCTAACCACTCATTTTTACTTTGATTTTTAAAATCGTTGACTGAATCTTTTTTTCCCCAAAAACCAAAATCTTTTTAATTTCTAATCAGTTTATGTTAGATTAAGTGGCTTTGCTTGTGACTGACAGAACAAAGAATACAAGTTTAAATATACATATTTAAAATGCAATAAAGACATAGTAATCAAATGTTATTTCAACTTTTCAAATGTTTTAATATCTGATATGAGTTGATCATTAAATGATTTTAAGTATTTGTTCTATTTAATTGGTATTTATGTAGCTATTAGTGTTGTTTGCAGTAGGAAAAATCTGTTGACATAAAACAGCACTGAAGCTAATAAAAGCCCTGCTACACTAAGCTAAAAGCAACCAGCAGCTTGGAAATATGGAACTGGTTCCCAGTTCACTCTTTGTCCCAAAAGTCACAAATCTAAACAGTTTTAAAGCCTTTTAGTAACCAACTTGTTTCAAAAAGTACAACCTTTTCTGCATTTCATATGTTGTTGTTGGGTTTTTATAGCATCTGAAAGGTTTAAGAGATTAAAGCCACTTTCTTAAGACACACCGTGCTGGCAAATCAGCGTAATATTGTCGCCATGGTGTGTCTTATGAAAGTGCTGTGCAGTGTTAATTTTGGCATGAAATTTTAATTTAGTTTTAGTCTTAGTCTTTTGACTAAAATTCTTTTTCATTTTAGTCTAGTTTTAGTCGTCCAATTTGTTTTAATTTTAGTCTAATTTTAGTCGACTAAAATTCGGAACTATTTTAGTCGACTAAAATAGTTCAGAATTTTAGTCGACTAAATATAAAATAGGCATATTTCACTAATATTAATATATTTTCCTCTGGTGCGTTTATTTTACATTTCTTTAAATGAATTGGGGTAACACTTTACTTTTATTAACATTAGTGCATTATTAAGTATTATATAAACAAATGGGCTCTTTATCAACGTTCCCAATATTGTTAATGACCCCAATTATAAGACACACCCCTTTCCAAGACTAATCTTCAGAAAAAAACCTAAATTCACTTTTAAAATATTTTGTTGAAAATTTGATTAAGTAGTTTAAATATTATCTTATTTAGAGACCTTTAATATTTTTTTTATTAATTCAATCACAAAGATCTGTAATTCATATTCTACTGTGTGTTGAGTTCTGTCAGGAAAGACACTAGTGGTCCTGAGCAAATAAATACCATAATAATGTAAACTGTCAGAACTTTGCTCATGACGTGTCAGATCAAAAGTCTGCAGGCTTTAACTCACAGAGTCTGATCAGCTGTTCTCACGCTGCGGTCCGTCTCCTCCCACAGAACGTGATCTCCACAACGCTCCGTCTTCGGTCATTTCACTCCATAACTCCATATTTCCTGTCTCCCTGACAGCTGTTTGATCCTCTGCTGCATTCATCACTATTATCTTAAATTAGCGTCATAACTCTGCCTCTGTTCTGTTCATGTGACCCACTTTAATAAAGTCTGTTCCTGTTGGAGTCTGCTCTGCTGTTTACAAATTCTGGCGCGTCCCGACAAGGCGGACTCTGATTGGTTCCTTTCTCATCTACTTCCGCCTGCTCCGATTGCTGATTGGTTCTTTGGTATGTTCGTCAAATTCTTCCCGTTTTCTGATTGGATTTCGTCACTGTCAATTCTCGTCTCGTCTTTCGTTCCTGACGAAAATGTCCGCCGATTTAGTCTTCGTCTTCGTCTTTTTCCATTTTATATTTTTGAATTTCGTTTAGTTTTCGTTCGGCAAAATATATTCGTGACGAAATAAATAACGAAAATATTTCGTCTACGAAATTAACACTGGTGCTGTGGCGGCATGGCGATGCGGCAATTTTGCGGCATTCGTGCCGCCACGCTTGATAGTAATATTACCGCAACATCAGACTTGTGAATGAAGATTACGCCTTGGCGCAACAGAGGGAGGAGTCACTAATAACGTGGCAAAAGTGAGCCGACCCCCGACCAGAGGAAGTATTTAAAAATCAGGTAAACATGGGAAAGCTGTTACGCCTTTGTAAACACTCAGCGGAGACGGTAAACTGGAGCTACACCGAGATCCGGGAGCTTCTGGCTGAAGCAGAAGTTGCCTGTCTGTTTATACGAGCACTTCCGTCTCACGTCTCTGTACCCTCGACAGCGCAAAGACCACCCCCATACCTCCTTTATACCGCCACCGAGAAATCTTTTGTGAAACGCACATGATTGCGCAACATTACCGGCACGGTCTGACCACTTATGAACGACCAAAGGCTCCCAGATGCCGGCTCAGGTTCGCAGCAAATTTCCGGCATTGTTTTATGAAAGCAGCGAGATGAATTCATAATAAAACGTATGAACAATAAATATTGACATCGACTCATAATCATAATAGACGTCATTAACTCTGATGACTATTGGCGGTAGGTCTAATGAACACCAGACAGGATTGGTTGCAAACAGCTTGATTTTTGTTCTGGAGATGTCGACTCCCTCCTACTTTTCAGACATGTAATTTCTAACATGCCAAAAGACATTTTTGAGACTTTGTTTATTCAAATGTGGAGTCATATTTGTTCTTTAGCTAAATATACCTATAATAATGAAAAATGCCAGTAAGTTATTGGGTATTATTTGGATTAGAGGTTTATTACTCAACAGGCAGAATGTTCCCTTCACTCTGCTTGTATCAGCAGTAAGGTCAGGGGTAATCCAGTAATACTGTATCCTGGGGTATCTAAAAATAGCCTCAGTATTGCTATGAATACCTTAATTAAAAACTCTGTTGGCCCCTTTTAGTTAGGGAGCAGTGTGCGTGGTGTTTGCCACAAGAAGATGGGCGCACAAGTGCAAATTAAGCAGACCAAAAACAGTTCAGATGTTTTCTGACTGTCAGAAAAGAGTCCTGGCTTTATGTTTACTGACAGGTAGGAAGAGACAGGCAGCAGCTTAGAGGGTGTGAGTTCATAATATCCTCAGTTTTAGGGAGCTTTTCAGGACCTTTACAGTGAATGAGTGGGAATCTGAATTCCTATTTAAAGGGAATTAGATGTGCTAATTTTATAACCTGAAAACATGACTTATAAGTGTCTGTAATGACTGATCTCTTGTAAACTGCCCATGCCAAATCGATCAAAACCAGAACATGTTATTCAGCATTTTCTCCTGTTGCTGTGTTTTACTTAAGAAGCCCTAAATGCCTTAAAATTACATGCAATAATAAGATGGCATGAAAAGCTATTCTAAGCAGATGGTAATAGTTTATTCTGGGGTATAATTTGAGGAAAGTTTAAGGGTATCACAAACTGGATGCTGCCCAACCCTACTGATGTGGTTGTCTTTTAGTAACCAGGCAGTTGTGTAGTTCAGCCTGTTAAAAGGCTGTCAGGAGGAACATCTTGGGTTGGATCCCAACATCATTTCTCACTTTTTATTATTATCAATCCTGGTTAGCAGCAAGATCAATGTAAACATCTGCATAAAGCTGGAAAGAAAATAAGGGCTTACTATTAGAGAAGTTTTGTTGTCTTTTCACTATTGATAATAGTTGACTTTTTAAACAATTCTTTACATATTTTTGAGTGTTTCTTACTTAGATACGTTTTAAGACTGATAGTGGTTTTAAACTACACAGGTACCTTGATGTTTTATAAAAAATACACACAATAGGGGTGGATGATATTAATATTTTTTAGCATCATTAAAGTTTCCTCAAATTATACGACACTAAACAGTATTACCATCTGCCTCGAAAGGCTTGTGATTAAAAACTGTAATGAAATACAACTACAGTAGGTGTTAATGTAGAGAAAATACAGCTCCAGCAATGGCAGCAGAAGAAGAGTTCACAGGAAAACCCTTTCTTCATATATAAACAATGAGTGGGCAGTATAAACGGTATACGGTAGAAATTATATGAATTTGACCAACGGTAGAGATTTTAACCATACCGGCCTACCGCGATAGCGCATTTTGCAAAAACACGTCAGACATTGGGACATTACCTATGTAAATTAAAATTGTCTGGCGAAAAACCTAAAATAGTCAGACCGACGTGCTTCTCTCTCTCTCCTTCTCTGTCGTTCTGTTGCTCGTACGCAAGGGCGAAATCATCATCTCAGAAATGAGGGGGACACATTTTTAGAGGTATCGTGAGTTATTTATCATCAGGCCCGGAGCACAGGCTAGATTTGGCTTGAACCTAGGGGCCTTGACTGGCCAGTAAAAAATATGATTTTATTTCAGTTTAAATGCAAGAATATTCTTAAACTGAATTGGCTCACAAAAATCATAAGCGATGCAGATTAGGTAAACATGGTGGCAGTCTTGACTCACGTTCCGTGACATGTAATGTCCATGTGCCAAAACAGAACAATACAAAACAGCAGAACTGTGGCTTAGAGGTAAAGACATGTGGGAGACCTGGGTTTGAGTCCCAGTCTGCATGAGACAAAGTCTGTATTTCCATAAAGGAGTTCAGTAAAGGGTAAATCATTTTTATTAGTTGCTATTTTTAAGTAAAATGTTTAAATTTGGGCAATCCTTTAGTATTTAACATGTCCCACATTGTCCCTAACCAACATGCTCTTTGCCCCACTGTTTGTTTGGATCTGGTCACCCTAGTCACAGACAGCCTATGGACCCCTGTCCTCCCGTTTATCATCCTCTCACGTCCTTCTGGGGTGGGAGCTGTTGACTGAAGTGGTGTTTGTGTGAGTGAACACCCGCGGCCGTATGGGCGCACACCACAACAGGAAGTGCAGATTAAACAAGCCGTTATGCAACTGACTCGTCCCAGTCTGGACCTCCCCAAAGTTACCACCGGCCCACCGTTGCCCGATGGCCAGTCCTGCCCTGGCTGTTCTTCTGCCCAGCAGGACCTGTCGGTGATCAACTGGATACTCGAGTTAACCTAAGGTGCATTTAAAGACGGCTTGGAAAAATCAGTTTCTGCAAATTAACGGATTATTTGACTGAAAAAAGTGCGGGGGACAGAAGACACTGTCGCAGGAAGTGCGGACGACATGTCCCACGCGTACTCCGTGTCGGTTACGCCCATGCTCGTACGCCTCTCATTCGCGCCCCTCTCCAATTCAAAAATAACAAAGTATTGAACGTTTTTTAAAATTAAACAAAACAAACCCATCGTTTTGTGGCATATTTATACATTTACTATTATTACCGGTATTTATTCCTTACCTCGGGAACTTTCTGTTATGTCACTGTCTTCCCCTCACACACCTGATACACTAGAGCCTGGAAACTCAGGATGTCCTCTTTATTTCCCAGTCGGACTGAACGCGGCGCTGCAGCTCGCAAGTTAATTTCATATGCGATGCGTGGCTTCGACTAATTGCTGGACTTGCTGTTTTTCGCGGCACAAATCTCGTTGCATTTTACTCAGTTCCCGTTTACCTTTCCAAAATGCAGTCAAACTTTAGAGTTTTTGGAATTTTTAACCCGAACATTGCTACGCTTGTGGCCAGAGCTGTTTTGAAAGGAAGGGGAGGGGCGCTCTGCTTCTCCGCCTCTCACCTGTGTCTCACCCGTGGAGCGGAGCAGTGGTGGAGAAATGAAGCGGCTCATTTACAGGGAAATTTTTTTTGTAAAAGTACCGACATCTGTACCGTGTATTTTTTGGTACCGGTTCCTACCGACATCTGTACCGGTCTAGTACCATGTTTCAGTGCTCAGCCCTAACCAAAAGACCTCCCATGAGAAATGTCAAAGTTTTCCTGCAGACTTCGTTGCCTCCAATCATTAAGGAGGTTCTGGGTGTTTTCTTCTGGGGCTTTTTGGTGGATGTAGAAATAGACATTTCATAGACATAACTACTGTACGTAGATCAGATTCAGAATCAGACGTGATCTGCGTCGGCATCTGTCTTCTAAAATAATTGCCTCCAAAAAGAACTGTAACCACCATGATTTAGTTCTTGATCAGTCCGTTCTTCCTTGTTCATTTTCATTTAATGACCAAAACACAACTGTGTTGGACAATATTAAAATACATCAGTAATGTCCGAGTGTCTGACGTTTGACCGATTAGCGAGGCTCACCCAGTGACACCTAAACACATTGGTGAGAAGTTGGGATCGCTTCTTTGAGTTGAGACTGTTTTAGTTTCCTAATTCTCAGGGCACCACTCTTCCAACCAAGGCACAGCCACATTGTAGTGCTTTGAATGAGATCCATGAACTTTGAGCTTCACAGTTGGTCATTTTTTTAAAAGTTTAACATTAAGAAATGTGACATGAAAGGGCAAAGTTCATGCAATGTTAGTTTTTATAATGGTAGAACTACTGACAGATCATTTTATGAAAAAAAATAAAATTGGAATGACCAATTACAGCTTCAAGGGAGATAAAATCAGAGAAAACCCCAGAAAGTTGTCCGATTTCCTAGTCGGGATATTGAATATTGGCCAAAGTAATGGCTAAGCATTATTAACTAATTCTCTTATATGTGAGTTATGTAACAGCTAATAACTTGTACACAAATGTGTGTAATATTCACAACAATACTGTGCAAAAGTACCAATTCATTCATCTTTTTTTTATATCTTCCTCCCAAAGAGTCAAATACATAATCATTAAAATGTTGATGAATGTTTCTCCAGGCTTTCTAAAGGTCTTTTTGGCAGCATTTCAACACATTTTGTCCAGAAATAACACTAAACATTTTTAGAAGATTGTTTATTTTTTGTTACACTGCTTTCTAAAGCTCCCAAACCCAACTGTGTTGTGTTGACATTTTAGAAGGAACAAGGAACCTATTTTAGATCTGATCTTAGCCACTGTATTATGAACAGCATCACTCAAAGGCACGTCTTCCCATTTCTTTTGTTGAATTAGTTCAAAATACAAATTACAACACAGTCTGACACTTGATGTCATTTTAGCACCAAGTAGGTGATTCTTTAAAATTCTCATAGTTGAAGACTTTGGATGTTGCCTCCCTCAAGTCATATTTCAAGTCTTTATTGACTTTTCCAGTATTTTATGGACTTTCTGATACTATCTGTTATTTAGACCTGACACGTTATATTTTGACCTCCAATTATCCACTAATCTCTTTGTTCAAACTGCAAAGAAAATCAGTGAAAAAGCAGCCAAAGTCCAAAGAAAAACCTAAAAAACCTTCAGAAATGACTGATTAGGACAACTTCCTGAATTTACAAGAAAGTCTGGCTGCCTGGAAGAAAGTAGCTTTTTGAGTGATTTAAAACTTGCACAGTATTCTACATATTTCAGTGTTCTTTTGATAAAACCCGTTAAGTTTCATACTTAATGCTTGGGTTTCATTTCCCTACAACTCGTCCTGTTTGAAGAGGATCTTTGGACTCGACGTTGGCGTCAACATCAACACAAACAGGGAATGTGTTTGGCAGTAATGCGTTTTATCCTTCAAGCTGAATTTATAAATGTACTTGTCAGGTTGTGTTTAATAATTTATTAGCTTTAGGGTTTAGCTTTTGTACAAACCTGTTTATGCGTATCGACAGGACTCCTGTACAGTGAGTGACTCCTAGCCCAGTTAGGTGAAATGTGGCGTCTCTGGAACACAACAGACCCACTTCCAGTGTCCAGCTCCTGCAGAATGAGCCCTTTGTTTTCCAGCTTGGATTTTCTGCTCTCCAGCAACCTAAACAATTTGGCTAAAGAGCATCATGGAGCTCTATAAATAGAGCGCTAAACAAACAACAATAACAAGCTGTGGACTTTGTTGTGTGACAGGCATGAAAACAAGAGAGTGATCCTATGACGTCTTACTGGGAGCGATGGGACGGAGGAGGTGACGTAACCTCAGCTGCCTTATTCCTCTTAGCAGAGGTACACACATGAAGCTCCCCGCTAACCCAAACCGTGGGACCGCTCAGTCCCTGTTGAGCTGACATTAAGTTGGATTTGTTCACATCAGCTTCCAGGAAAGGGTTTTGCACTAGTAAGACTGCAGTGAATAGTGAATTGAATCTCCATAGAAAACAACATTCCTCCACCCAACTTCTAGAGAAAACCCCAAAACAAGACAGAGTTTAAAGTGATAATATGCAGTTTTGCTTGTTTTGGGCTCCCTCTGGTGTCCGTTTTAAATTACTGCATTACACAAGTTAGCATATTGTTACAGCTTCTAAACCCCTAAATCTAACTGTTGAAATGTCTCCTCAGCCTTCATAGTTTTCTACTGGAGCGGTTATTTACTCCTTCAAAAAATTCAGCTGTGTTCAAGCAGGGAGAGATTGAAAAAAATCAGGAATCATGAGCTTAAAACTCTCCAGCGCTAGCATAACAACTAGCCACTTTGGGTTAGCCTAACCCTCGTGAGACACGTGACTTCCTGGGTACCGTGGCGGCGACGGAGATCTTGCAATCGTGGTATTCTGGATCTAATCACCAGATGGGGCTGAGTGACTTTTCATTAACTCTGTAAAGGGTCATATTGGCACAGACTGGCTCAAGGAAAAGATTTAAAAATATGAAAAAGTTGCATATTATCACTTTAATATTTAGACGGAGAAAAGCGGGTTAAAACGTTGCAGCGTGTGTTCTTATGTCAATCACAGCAGCTGACATGAGAAACCATTACTCACAGACCTCATGGGGTTTCTCTGTGTGCGGTTTGAGTAGATAAGCAGCAAATGAGCCTTTTCTTCTGTACTTACATAATGATATACATAACGCCGGGCATGTTTGGGAGTCTGGGCAACTCTCCAGACCAGTCCTCAATGTGTCTGTCTCAGTGTGAACTTTGGATCTGAGCCAACGATGTCTCAGATTGAGCTGGCAGCAACTTAACTTTCTCCTTTTTCTAATTCCTCCTCTTGTTTCTGGGTATTCTTTAGTAAATATGTATGTAAGCATCACAAAGCACTAAGAGACGGTGGTCCAGAGACTCATGTCTTAGTTTAGCTATGACTCTAGTCCTTCAGAAAGGAAAAAAACAACAACTTTTTTTTTAAACCAATCAGCGATTAAACTTTCTTCTCTAAGATATCCATGTATGAGGTGCCTCCTTTCCATTCATACATGCCTGTAAATGTTAGTGACTCTAAAGGCTACTTCACACCGGATGCGGTTGCGGTGTGGTGCGGACTCTGCAAGGATTAAAAACCATGGATTCCAATCAGAGCCTCCATAACAGCTGCGATGCGGCTGTGGAGCAAAGTTAACTTTCCACAACAAGTCTATTTTTTCCGGACACCACATGTAACTCGTCATCAAGTTAAAGACATTACGTGCGCCAAACAGGAAGTGAAACGCTAGCGGGCGAGGTGCATCCGGTATTTTTCAACATAAAACCTTTAGCTACGTTGCTAAAGTTAACACGATTTGGATATTTAAAAGACAAAGAAACAACACAAGACTTAATTAACATTAAACTATGTAAAAATGAAGTGTGCTTACTCATTGTAGAACAAGCCAAGTGAATAAATAATCATCAACAAAAGCACGAGAAGACGTGAGTAGCTTTTGTATACCAGCTGCTGTTTATACACGTACTTGTTCTCGCGTGAACCACCGAGATCTGTTGAGACGTTGCGCGACAAAACCGCAGCTGGTGTGGACTGTGGAGTACTTTTCTTGCGGCTGCGGTGCGATCACCGCATCCAGTGTGACGTAGCAGTAAACAGAGGGACCAGTGAACATGAGAGTTGTTTTAGAGAAGCCTGATGATGATGCTGTAAGGCTACAGGGTATCAATATCATGATTACTATTAATGAATTAAACGCACGTCACCCACCTTGCATTATGCCAGTTCAAACTGGGAACATGGCTATTGATAAATGTCTGAGCAAATTTGCCCTTAATGCTGTTAAAATAATCAAAATAAAAAATGTTTCATTGACTCCCCAACTATAATACTCCTACCTAGGTACAGCTGTCCACTTAAAAAATATATCGTAATACTCTGAACTTTAAAATACACTTTAAACAACCTATTAAAAGACAGTGTTTCTGCTACATGGCCAGTTACTAGTGTTTAGGTGAGATCCAGGGCAAGACACTTCTCATAAAACCACTTGAATGTAGAATTTGATTTCATGGAGCCTTTCAGGCTGTAGAGTCAGGGAAAGTGCATTAAAGTTCATAGTACGGTTTTATGGGGGAGTGCAGCCATTAAAACGGACTCTTTTACAGTAAGAGAGCTTTGAGTGGAGGTGGAGGGCTCAGTTTTTTTTAAATTTTTTTGCATTGACTTGTAGGTTAACATTGCTGCTACTCAGCAGAGCACTGTTCTTCCTCAAACCCCTCGCAGCGTGCACAGGTAAACCCTTGTGTTTTGCGAAGTCACTCCAGGAACACGATGGAGGAGTGATCAGTATGAACACAGGTCTGAAGCTTGTGTTCTCCACTTTTTCATTGCACGTATTTTTGACTCAACTCTTAATGGATTAGTTGAGACATTTGGAGAAACCTAAATGAAGCGATGCTGTGTTTCAGTTGGAGTTTAGTAGCGGAGTTGTTTTACCAGTCTGAAGCCTGCAGTCAGCTTACAGGCCCTGCAGCCAAGCTGTCTTCCTTAGAAAACTTTTGGCTGCTGCTTCTCAGAGCTATAAATCTTACTTCTGGCATTTATGGATGTTTTCGAAGCACAGAGGGGAGATGTGAGTGGGTGTGTATGGACGTGCATGCTCAGCAGGACTCCTGGCCACGAGCAGTTCCTGGAAGCAAAGCTTCCGCGTTCTTCTTTTTCCTGGAAAAGGGAAGATTTAAAATTTGGCCTTTCCCCCTCCCTTTCTCTGCTGCAGCCTTCTTGCCTTCAGGCTGTTTCAAATTAGACAATGTGTGAGGAACGTGACGGTGTGCCTCCAGATGTGTCTTATTGTTTATAATTATGGACGCTATCTTTGTTTTTAATTAAAAATGTTTGCTATGCAAAACACATTGCAGGATGTGTTGCATATGTGAGATTTTAAGGCCACATATTGTGTGAGTTTGTGGCAGGAAAAGTGAAAGGTCAGCAGGGTGAGAAGGTCAGTGTCTGAATGTATGACCTAATGTTACCTGAGAGCAGGGGCCTGAACTGTGTTTGACTCTCTCTGTTTACTATAGGCGAGCATACACTGCATGATAGTATCAGTTGCTCCAGCTCAAACTCTACGACTATATCACACTGTTCAATAAATCCCAGCATGTTCTCACGATGGTCGGATGTGACCTGACTGCTCACACTGTGTGTAAAACTCTGCTACGTCTTCTTTAAGAAGCTCTTCTATCCTCCACTCGTTACCTGTATTAATGGCACCTGTTGGAACTTGACTGTATAAAGACACCTGTCCACACTTTCAGACTCCAACCTCCATCATGGCCAAGACCAAAGAGCTGTCTAAGGACACCAGGGACAAGCTTGTACACCTGCACAAGACTGAGATGAGCTACTCTACAATAGGCAAGCAGCTTGGTGGGAAGATATTAACTGTTGAGCAATTATTAGAAAATGGAATAAATACAACAAGATGGCTGACAATCGAAGATCTCACCTTGTGGGGTACAAATGATCTTGAGACTGGAGGAAACGGCTCAGAACTACACGAGGGAACTGGTCAATGACCTGAAGAGAGCTGGCACCACAATAACAAAGGTTACTATTAACACATTACGTTGTCATGGATTAAAATCCTCCAGCGCTCCAGAGGTCCCCCTGCTTAAGCCAGCAGTCAGTCAGAGGAGACCAAAATGGAACTCTTTATTATAAACGCCACTTGCTGTGTTTGGAGGAATGTGGAGTTGTATCCCAACAACACCAGACCCACTGTCAAGTACGGGGTGGAAACATTATGCTTTGGGGTTGCTTTTCTGCAAAAGGGACAAAACGACTGATCTGTATTAATTTGATCTCGCTTAAAAAATAGCTGAGAAAAGCTTTCATCTTGTATATTTTTGTTTAAATTCATTACATCATTGTAACAAAACAAAAAGTGTCTTTATTATGTTTAACAGACTTGTTCTGCTGTTTTTGACACTAGTCTCAATGCTGCCTGTAAACAGTGTTGTTTTTGGCAGCCAACTTGGTTTTAGTCTTAGTCTTTTGGACTAAAATGCTGATTTTAGTCATGTCTATATGTGATAGTTTTAGTCAACAAAAACTCAAAGTTTTAGTCTAGTTTTAGTTAAAAAGTATAAATCCTTTAACAAAGTAATTTAGGTCGATAAGTTGGAAATTAGAATCACTCACATCAATCAATTCAAAAGTTCCATAGACCGTTTTGGCATTAAACA
The DNA here is from genome assembly GCA_006937965.1 of Callopanchax toddi. Lineage (NCBI taxonomy): Eukaryota > Metazoa > Chordata > Actinopteri > Cyprinodontiformes > Nothobranchiidae > Callopanchax > Callopanchax toddi. Next base: position 39,511 of record SSNR01000463.1, read on the forward strand.
GGAAAAGTTATGAAAATCAACCAAAACTAACCAAACCAAAGCATTTGGTCTAAAGTTCAGCCATAATGATAACAAAGACATGTTGCTGTTTAATGAATAAAATCACTAATCAGAACTTATAGCTTGTTAGCTTAGCTTTAGCTCATAAGCAGTTTGAATGGGGTGACCGTAGCGCCATATTTTTAGTAAAACAAAATAAAAACAAACGACTCACTGTGGAGTTGATTTAAATAAGGACACAATATGGAATCAATCAGCAGGGTTGTCACAAGCTGTCAAGAAGTATTCTTTGAATAAGTATCCAACGCTACGCAGTAACATGCTAGGTGACGTCAGGGCATTTTTGAAATGCAAACTTCCGATTAATAGGACCGACGGCTCTCATAGGCTGCATCATTTTCAAATCTTGTCTCTGCAACTCACCGTTTCTCACCTCCCCTCACCCTTCCCACTACAACAGAAACCCGCAGGCAGAGACAATAAAGTTAAAGATAAAAATTAGACTGGCGCAATTTAAAAACATAATGCGATATACATGGCTGTAATTAATTAATCACAATTAATGCACTAATTTGACCCCCTAATTAAAATACTGGAATATCACATGTGACATTATGTCTACGTTCTGTGTATATAGTAGTGTTCCACCATCTAGTGTTGGTTTGTTAGCTACCAAGACAAAAAAAAAGAAGTAGATTTTTTGATTATTTGTAACTTTGATTTTCAAGAAATTAACAATACTGGTGAGTGACCCTTTATTTGTAATTTCATAAATAAAAAAGTTATATTCTTGAACTAGTTTAATGCAAAATTGCAAATCTTTTTTGACCAAAAAAGAGGACAAATACACTTTTAAAATATGGTTTGTTGCAGTTTAGAAAATTATTACAAGATTCTGGTTGAAAAGGGACGGACCAGAGGTGGAACAATGGATGGAGCTAACAGAAGACATTTACAAAATTGAGAAACTGACTTTTCTTCTGTGCTTTAAAACAGGTACCATCAATCGAAACTGGTCAAAATCGATACTGTATGTGAATTATCACCCCTGTGTTTTTTGTTTTTTTAGTTCTATACTATGGGGCCAAAATAGGATCAGTGCAATGTAAATGAAAAAAAACATTTTGAAAATTCAAAAAAAAATTGCAAACTCAAAAAAAAACCTGAAATTTCAAAAAATGAAATTGTGAATTCGAAAAAAAAAATTGCAAACTCAAAAAACAAAACAAAACTCATAAACCAAAAACTGTAATCAAAGAAAAAAATTCCATAAATGAAAATGGGTATTTAAAATAAAAGAAATAAAACTCATAACCTAAGCAGCATTCATGTAATCATTCATTCTTTTTTTATTTGTTAAAACTGCTTTTTGAATTTTCAGATTGTTTAGCAGTTTTTACGTTCCTCCTTTTTTCATTCTCAGTCCAAAAACTTACGTTTACAATTCTTTTTTTTTTGGTTTAGAAGCTGAACCTAATTTTACGTGGGGGCGGGCTTAGAGCCCATTGGCTACCTAGAAAATGATTGACATTGGGTGACGGAGGTTTGGTTTGACGTCATTTCCTTTTTGAAGTCCGTTCGTTTTTAGAGCTGTGGTTAAACAACAAACGCTGGGATGGAGGATGATCGTTCATCTGCGGTAGGTTTAATTTTCGAGTGTTGTTCATGCAGTTAAAAGTTATATTTTTGTTTGAGTTATTCAATGTGATTGAGTAGTGACTGCTGCTTGCTAGCAAGCTAACCAAGTTAGCCGAAGCTACAGTACATTCAATAAAGCACACGTCAGATTACAAACGACTTTTATGAAGATTTATTGTTCAATAATTGTTTGTTAAAAAGGTTCCCCATTAGCTGACGGGTAGACGACAGCTAGTCTTCCTGGGGTCCAAGCAATACATGCAACACAATCACATTAAAATCTAAAAACTATTAAAAACTATTAGAACAATAAGACAAAATTCAGTTATACACAATCACTATTGGATTAAAAAACAGAACAATAAGACATAAAATTCAGTTAACTTAAGATAAAAATTAAGTAAAATCAGCACATGCATATCATATAACAACCACTCGATTAACTGATCCAGATGTTATGATTTTGCATACATGTGTATATATAACAATTTACAACTTGAAAAGAGTAGTATGTGTGGTTTCTCTAATATCTCAATATTATATTAATTGTAGCTTAATCAGAAAGCATGTAGCATATTTATTTTACACTCAAGATTTTTGCTAAATTAATAACTAAAAATATGTCAACTGCCTGCACAGTGGTGACAGTGTAACACTACAACTGTGTTCCCATGTGTTTTCCAGGTTGACTCAAACTACATTGTTTGACACCTTGTCCCTCAGATGAGTGAAAGTGGTTCCATCACCAAAGAAGTTAAAATCTGCCATTACTTCCAGGATTTTCTGATTGAACATGAGGGTATGTATTGATATTATACAAATGCTCACACAACAATACAGTCCATTATAGTTAAGAAATTATAGCTACAGATTTAAGTGTAATATATCCTTCTCTTTTATCACAGTGCAGACTATTAATGAAAAATGTTGATGGGTCATTCTTTCCTTTCAAGATAACCAGCCAGCCAGAGATGAAGACCAGCTGACTGTCCCGAAGGTCATGCAGTGGTTCACAGGGCCGTTACATCGGCACCTCCTACTGTCAGAGAGACAGCGTTCCAAAATCAGTCTGTTTTGAGCAGAACTATTTTAAACACATGCCAGATCACTCATTGTGTGTTCCTGTTGTGACTGCGTGTTCAAACTGTAAGCTACTTCTCACCTCTGCACTTATAAAGAAGATGCAACTCTGAAGAACCTGACAACTGCAGTTAGTGGCAGAGGAGTCCAGATGATCTAAATTAGGATCTGTAGTGCAGCATTTTCACCCACAGCTGTTTCATTAACATTTTTATGTCATTGTTCCATTAGACAGCATTTTAAGCTGTTACTATAATATAATCTTGTGCTTAACTCCATAATAAATGCAAGTGTTTACTTTTAACTGTTTATGTTTTGGCGGTTTGAGGATAAGTTCATGTCAGCTCAATAAATTCAATGATTTAATTTCATGTGTATTTACTGAAATTAAAATATTACACTTTGGTACGTCAACAGTTAAAATACAATACCAGCTGAAGAGGGAAACATGGACAATGTCAACAGTTTAAACCTTAGTTTTTTTAATAAAAGGACTTGTTTGGAAAAAACTCACATACCACACCTCTAAATAATGACAGTTTACATCTTAGAGGGAGATGTGAAGCTAAACATAGATAAGAACAGAGATGTACAGTCGTCCTCGTCCATGATCTTCTGATGCAGCAGTTGGACTGAACTGAAGATGGCTCTGAGATCTGCCAGACTCTGGTGTGTGAGAGGACATGTGGCAGGTGGGAGCACAACTCCTGGAAGTTCTTCAAATGCAGGACTTTGGTCAACATCATGCTGTTCAAAAAGTTAAGCAAATGTCAGTGATAAAAGGCACACTGAAATCAGAAAACTGTGAACAAACTTTCACCTTTTATGGCAATTTCCATTTACCGGTAATTCAGACCTAAAATTACAAGTACCGTATGTACTAATCCACATTTTATAGATGGGCGCTTCTGAGTATTATTGAAGGTTTTAAGATGACAAGGCTATGTTCCAAATATAGTGAAAATTACAATCTGATTTTAAAGAAGTAAAAGAGAAATTAGTCAACGTGTCATAATGATTAGCATGTTTACCTGTGGATGATCTGTGGAGCAGATTGTATTCTGTGCCCGCACCATCTCCCAGAGTTGATTTAGGGTCAGGTTCTGCTCTGTTCAGAGGGGATGATTATTCCACCCATAGTTCTGACTTGCTAAGGTAGGAACACATAATGGGCTGCAAAAAGGTGAAGATTGGTGGGGTCTAGTGAGTTCTCTTCCATACTGTGCAAAATATGGTAGTAGTTACTTGTAACTGCCATCCACAGGTCCTCCCGTAGCTTTTTTATGCTGCAAACAAAGAAAATGTGAGGTGAGACATTAGTCATTCAAAAGAACTGTTCACTCACTATGTAATACATACCTATGTTCAAATTGCTCAACAAATTTTATCAATCTAAATAAAGTGAATTTCCTCTCTTCCTCTTTCTGTCTGGGTATCTTTCTGATTAATATATATGTATATCTACATGTATATGTATGTATTTGTGTGTGTGTATATATACATATATCAATATATTCTAACATTTCCTAAATAGAAACAAAGTTTAGTATGTGTATGTATTAAATATTTGCCCAATAATAATAGCGTATTTTATTATTAAACCTAAGTTAAACTAAAGTTCTAAACACAAGCACAAAACATGCCAGCAGCTAGTTAGTATGTGGATGCAAATCTTTTAAATGGTGAAAAACTTTATAAAAGTTGTTCGGCTAACATGGTTAGCTTGCTAGCAAGAAGCAGTCGCTACTCAATCACACTGAATAACTAAAAAACATAACTTTTAACTGCATGAACAACACTCGGAAATTAAACCTACCGCAGATGAACGATCGTCCTCCATCCCAGCGTTTGTTGTTTAACCACATAATCGGAGGCACACACAGCTCTAAAAACGAACGGACTTCAAAAAGGAAATGACGTCAAACCAAACCTCCATCACCCAATGTCAATCATTTTCTAGGTAGCCAATGGGCTCTAAGCCATAAATTAGGTTCAGCTTCATAACCGAAAAAAAAAAGAATTGTAAACGTAAGTTTTTGGACTGAGAATGAAAAAAGGAGGAACGTAAAAACTGCTAAACAATCTGAAAATTCAAAAAGCAGTTTTAACAAATAAAAAAAGAATGAATGATTACATGAATGCTGCTTAGGTTATGAGTTTTATTTCTTTTATTTTAAATACCCATTTTCATTTATGGAATTTTTTTCTTTGATTACAGTTTTTGGTTTATGAGTTTTGTTTTGTTTTTGGAGTTTGCAATTTTTTTTTCGAATTCACAATTTTATTTTTTGAAATTTCAAATGTTTTTTTTAGTTTGCAATTTTTTTTTTTTTTGAATTTTCAAAATGTTTTTTTTCATTTACATTGCACTGATCCTATTTTGGCCCCATACTATGTGTGTTTTATGTTTACCTTTATAAAAACTGATAAAATAAAGAGTATAAAAACATTGTATTTCTCTTGTGTAGGTTTGTGATTGATCAACATTAAGATGGTGACCTGGGTCTATTTTGACAACTGTTCAGACTGTCAGAGATGGATCGTAGATGGGCAAAACTGGATTTGGGTTACTTTTGTCTGCAGTGAAAATGTAGCCTTATGTCCATGTCTTTGTTTTGACAGGAAAGGATGGAGCGCACTTCCTCTCGCAGGCCTGAGGAGCTGATTGTTTCAGGCTTTCAACGTTCGTCCAATCAAGCTTTGCCACATCACCATGGTAACTCATGTTTTATTTTCATTAACCTGCTTCAAATTGAATAAAGAATCTTTGTAAAATCATGCAAATACTTTAAATGTTACAAACAAATAAAGAAGATTGATTTATATTCAGGCATCAGCAGTTCAATAAGCTCATGAATGACCTGCATTTACCTAGTGTCAAATAAGTAGTTGACTCTATAATTCAGCCTATTTGAGTTCATTTTAAAGTAATAAATTAGGTCATTTGAAATTTTTGTTGAAAGCTTTAAAAAACAGATTAGTTCAGAATGGATTGTAAAGCTAACAGCTAGTCTCAGCGAGTGAATTATTACAATCATAAAAATTCAAAAATTTCACAGCAGTTCATCTAAATGCTATTTTATTAACCTTTACATTGCAATTGGCTTCAAATTATACCATCATTTACGAAGAATTCTGTAGTTGGTTATTGCTAATTGTGGCATTAGCATCCAGCTGTAGTAGGATTCTAGATATGGTGGTGCTCATGGTTGCAGCAGCTCGCGGCTCTCCTCAATACTTTTATCTATTTTGGTTTGTTTGCTTGTGTGCTTTCGGTTCTGCAAGCATCCATCACATCCGCCATAACCGTATGGACATCGGTGTTCAGCATCAGGCATCTGTATCGAGTGTCTTTCATCACATGAATAACATCCCAGACAACATAGCGAGACTACCAGTCTCTCTGTGGATTGCAGGTGGGCCTAGAAGGTGTTGCAGGTGGAGAAGGGAGAGGAAGAAGAAGGTATAGGGTTTTGCTAAAGCTAAGAAAACATCCATACAAGCCAGTATCTTTCCAATGCCAGATCCCTCATACAAAAACAGTCTATACAAGGAGCGTAGAGTCCCACCTGTCCAGCCTTAATACATGGAAGATGTGCCAGGGTATATAAGACATCACAAACTACAGATGTTATGATGTGCTAACAGAAGACCAGAGTTTGCTGCTGGCAGAGGAGCTAAACTGTTTCTGTGCTCACTTCAAAACATCACAACAGTAGCACTTGTCTTGTGAAGGAGCACGATGTCAAATGAGTGCTCCTGCCAGTGAACCCTAAGAAGGCAGTGGGTCCTGATGGAGTACCTGGTTAGGTGCTTAGAGCGTGTGCCCACCAGCTCACCCCAATCTTCCCCAGAATCTTCAAACTCTCCCTAGCTCCTGCACACAGTCTGCCACAATCATCCCAGTGCTGAAGAAGACTCCCATCACCAACATAAGAGACTACTGTCCTGTAGCTCTCACCCTGGTAATCAGGAAGTGCTTTGAGAGACTGGTTTTCTTGCTCATCAAGGACCACCTCCCCCAGGCTTCGACCCCTACCAGTTCTCATCAACAAACTGGTCACTCCCAGGCTCCCTCCTCTCACATGTGCATGGATAAAGGACTTTCTTGCCAACCGGCCCCAAACTGTGAGACATTGGCGACCACCTATCCTTCATTTGCACATTGAGCACCAGTTCCCCACAGGGCTATGAACTGAGCCCCCTCTGTACTGTATGGTCTCTACACCCACAACTGTAGTCCGCCCAACAACAGCAACCTCGTCGTCAAGTTTTCCAACAACACCACAGTGACGGGACTCATCTGAAGCAGCCTACAGAGAGGAGGTCCTGAGGCTGGCTGCTTGGGGCTCAGAGAACAGCTAAGAAAACCAAGAAGATCATTGTAGACTTCATGGACTTAGCCCCATTTACATCAATGGTGAGCATGTGGAGAGGGTCCACACCTTCCGGATCCTCTGTGTCCTCATCTCCAGTGGCATCTCCTGCTCTGACAACACAGCGGCCATTAAGAAGGCTCAGCAGCGGCTACACTTCCTGAAGGTCCTTAGGAAACGTAATCTGGACCCTAACCTTCTGATGACCTTCTGCTCATCCATCAAGAGCCTGTTGACATACTGTACCATAATATGGTACGGCAACTGCACCACGGTAGATAAGGAGACTAACTGGGAAGATTCCACTACTCACGTTTAGATTTTGTTTTTTTACATATTAACATTGTTGTTTTAAAAAAATCATTTTTCACAACAGGTAAGTTTATAACCTTCAACATAACCCCAATTCAAAAGACCGGAGTCTTCTGTTTTAGGTTTTAAAAAAATCCCTGTCAGTGAATCCTCCCACATGTGGGCTAGGTTCCCTCAGACCCTAAAGAAGAAGCTGCCACGTCTGTGCTCATGCTGACGTCCACACATCTTTCTGACAGTCCCTGTAGGGAGGGAGAGGGCATATGGGTTCATCTTCTCTGTTACCAGTCTCTGTGCTGTCCTGCTGACATGCCACCGCCTTCTTCCCCAGTACTTTGACATGTTAAAATACGTCTTTTTAATTCATTTCTGTTGTAGAAAGCTTCTCCTGTGGTTTGTGAATTTAAATTATTTGTAAAATAATAAGTTTAAGACATTTTTTTCAGTATAATGCTCCTCTAGTTCTATCAATTTTTAACATTTTTATAAATGTTTTCATGGGAATTTTCCATGGCTCTGCCTTGTATTCTGCTGTTCTATCTACTCTGTCTAGGAAACTGTTTCACTCCAACAGTGCACGCTCTGCTTTCTAAATAGGGAGTTTATTGACGAGTATTAGATTTCTCCCCACCCCACCCCACTATACACACATGCCGTAAATCCCTTTAGCCATTGTGAAAGATCCTAAAAGAAACCAACCTTGGAGCCAGAGCTCTTTTTCTTTCCTCCTGTTAATAGCTCCTTGGATTGGACGGCTCTGCTGTTGTTTGATTGCCATGCTCATGTGACAGGATTGTTAATATGGCTGTTGGTCAACCAGTGCTGGGTTCAGAGGAGTTTGTAGTAAGTAGATCAAAGGTCTTTGGGGCAGTGGAAGAGGTGATTGATGGGAAAACAGGTTCATACACAAGCCCAGTGGATTGTAGAAAACCTCTTATTGTTCCAGTAATGTCATTGCTAGTGTTTCAAATCTGAGAATTTCCTGGCTACTTTTACACCTTTGTGTTGTGTTCTCCCTGCAGATTACTGATTAACTACTTTTGGATTGTTTGGTTGTTTTAGTTCAACTGATCAACACCTCTTTTGGTTGATTAGTATTGGATTGGTATGGCAACACTCAACTTCAAAACTCTCTTGTATCTATACCGACTCGTTGCTGGGCCAGAGGAGTGAACTGCTTTCATCATGACCAGGAGGCAGGAGACTAACAACCAATGAACATGCTGTGAGCATAGGGTCCGAAATTAACACTCGCCACTCACCAAATGCGACCAAATTGCTCCACTTGGCGAGTAAAATTTGGAGCGTCATCCGCCACTTGGCGAGTACATTTTTGCACCAAACTAGTTCTGTTTATCAGTTCCCTTCGATGGATTTCGCTCCTCTCCTGCCTGCATGAGACCTACGCGAAACGCGAGAATCGCACCCGGCATTTTCGCCTATTCATTCACTGTTTATCAAGGTAGCAGCAGTTAGCTTCATGTTAAAACTAGCAGCGATATGTGGCGGTTTTGAACTGGAATCAGCCAGTCTTCAAAAAGAAAACTAATCGAACTGGTAGAAAAAACCACCAGAACCAGTGGCAACAAGAAGATTTAATGAAAAGTGGCGAACTGGGGATGGCGATGGAGATGTTGTTGACGCTGGCTACAGGGAACAACAGGTGTTGTGTGAAAGTCTGTTTCCCTGAATTTTTCTGCTCCGCTATGTCAAACTGCGAGCTTCACAGCACTTCTAAAAGATTTCTACAACATGTATTCATGTCAAAGTTGATACTTTATTTAGTTCCTAGTAAATAAATGAATAAAAGTTAACTTTTTTATTTATTTATTTATTTATTTTTTGTTTTAATCACTGACAGAATCATCCGCTCCCCTACATAATATTTCAGGGGAACAAATTTCCACACAACACTGGAATCTTGCGGAAATGAGCTGCACCGTTTGCCACCAGTACACTAGAAAGAACTATAACTCATTTGACATTGGAAATAAGACGATGAAGCTACAGGGACTTTGACCCAAATGAGTTTGTAATGCTGTGGCACAAAGACTGTCAGCAGCAGGAGGCCAGATTTCATGGACAGAGAAAACAAGGAGTCTGACTAGATTTCAATAAAAGAGTTCATTAAAAATATTTCTAAAACATAAAAATCTGAAATGACTAAAAAGTAGTTTTTCTTATTAATGATTGTTTAATTAAGTTGCCATTCCTTTCTGTTTGGATCTAACATAATATCATATTACTGTATAGAATAACGTGCTTTGGGTAGATCTAAATCATTTAGAATTTTGGCCGGTAAAAAATATGTTTTGACTCACCGGCCAACTTGGCCGGTAGATGATAAAATCTACCGGCCAACTTGGCCGGTGAGTCCAAATTTTAATTTCGGACCCTGTGTGAGCACCATGTTTAAAGCCATACTCAGTAGCCAGGTAAACAAACGAGGTCTCGCTCAGTGCTTTAAGTGGAAAAAAATAAGTGCCGGTACTCTCCTTATTAGTTCAAGATTATATATATAATATATTATATATATAAATATATATCTCTGTATGTGTGTGTGTATATATATATATATATATATATATATATATATATATATATATATATATATATAATCCTCATGAAAGAAATTCAGA
>SSNR01000463.1:50146-102934 GCA_006937965.1 Callopanchax toddi
TTCACTCAGTCATCAGTTTAGTCACTAATGCTTCCCAATGTGTCCTCCCCTCATACCTGTAGACTCCATCACTGGATTCTATTTGTCTAAAAGACAATTCAGGACAAGACACCTCTCTACCTGTCCTCTCTTCTACACCTGGCCCATAATAAATGTCACAGGAGGTCTAGTGAAGATATTCAGCTCTAGTCTAGTTAACTAGACCGTCAGTTCTGCTCTGCAGACTTTGAGTCTGGCTCTCCTCATCATCTCCAACACCTCTACTGTCTTCAGCTCTGCAGCAGCATGAGACTGGAACATTTACTAAACACCCTGAGATATTTACTCTGACATCTATTACAGCCTATAAATCTAAACTTCATCAGGTTATTATGTATAATAACTAGGGACGCTCCGATCACGTTTTTTGCTGCCGATCACCGATACCAATCACATCGATTGACTGTAAATTTCACATTGTAGTGATGATGAGGGCTAATGGTTACTTGATCTGTAGAAAATAAATCTCCTTCATTTGGATAAAAACAGGTTTTACTGACTTTTTCTAAGATGAAAAAATACAAAAAACTTGAAGGCACCATGTAGACATCCATCCATCCATCCAGAAATCTATTGTTTATAGATATATATTTACAATACCAATAGAAATCTATTATTTATATATATATTTAAATAATTAAATATATGTTCTTGTGCACAAGATCCCCATTAATTAGTTTGTGGTTGAAATAACATTTTGAGGAAAAATAGTTGGTTTTTTTTACTGCTTTTCAGACACAGAAAAGTCAGCATTGTTTGACACTCTGGTCCATTTTGTGCCCCAAAAGAACGAACTTATTACTGACAATGATCTGATCATTACTAAAGAGTCTACCTGCTGCTCTCTCAGCTCCTCCTCCCCCACCTGTCTGATCCACTGCGCCATGGCGCGCTGCTCCTCTCCACGTGCGTCATGACGCGCAGCTTTCCTCTCCATAAGCGCGCGAGCGCTCCATCATTAATATTTAAATTATTGTCTTTTAATACCAATTTGAAGAATTATCTCAGTCCGAGCTCTGAGCCAATCATGGAGCGGTCCGTTCAGGGGACGCGAGTCCCCGCTTTTCCTCTCTCATCCAGTGTTTCACCAAATTCTGTCACCCTCCTGGAGTCACTAAATACGGGGGACAGATGAGTTCTCTCATCCACCAGCGTTTCTCCTGCACCGCGCTCGCCCTCCACACCTCCCGCCATGCGCTGCTCGGCAACTACGGCCACCGGAAAAGCTCAAAATTATATTGACGTAATACCAGAAAAACTCCCGGTACGGACGGAACGCTGGAAATAAGTGCCGGTATGCTGAGGGGTCAAATTTAGAAGTCCCGGTACTGCGTACCGTTCCGTACCGCCCCACTTAAAGCACTGGTCTCGCTAGCTATTTTATAGAAACACGTCTCGGTGCACTCACCCCTCCCGTCGGGTAAAATCCATACGCCAGCCTTCCCCCGGACACGGGACCACGGCTTGCAAAGGTGACAATGCAGAGTCAAACTCCAGCCGCAGAAATGTTCCCCCAGTTTTTCCTCTTTTCACCTCCAAACGTTTTTAGTTTTCTGCTAGCTGAAAAGGTGCTTTTTGGGGGGGACTCTGGTATTTTTATCTTACAATGGAAACAGTAACTGCCGGCTCTCTGTCCTACTTCTACTTTTACTTTCACTTCCGCGATGTTCTGCCCCAAAATGTGTCCGGGCGGATTAATGCCAATCCAAGCAGTGAGGAAATGCGGCAGACAGACAGCTGGATTGTCCAATCCTATCGTTTGGTCCGAACGATAGGATTGGCTGAAGTTTTTAGAGAACTGCGAGACAACCACTTTATTGATTTCTTTCATTTTTTTTAATCTCCACAATATATTTATGGCTATACTATATTAGAACGTTGTTAAGAGGCTTTAAAAAAACCGTTAAAAGCTACATTGTTTGCCTGGCTACTGAGTATGGCTTTAAAATGAGTTTGAGTGTGTTCCACTTTTACTCTGCTTAATTTAAGACAAAATGTGGATAAGAAGTCAAATCAGCAGGAATTACATGACCTTACTGTCTGTCATCTTCCTGCAGTTTGTGTTCTATTAAATCATCAGTCACATCAGGTCAGGATACTGCATAGAGCTGACTTCATAGTTGTCTTTTTTTTTTTCAATTAAATTCATAAACACTGTTTGAAATGTCCTTTATAAACATTATTGACTCTTTAAAGGTCCCATATTATGCAAAATTCATAGTCCTATCAGTCCCAAAGACTTTATATGAGACCCAGAAGTGTTAAAATGTTTTCACAGTTTTCACTTCCTTATTCTTATTTTTGGGAAATGTGTTTTGAGCTAATGCTAAAATGGGTGGTTACAAAATCCTTCCCCTGCTGACGTCAAGAAGGGAAAAGACCACTCCTCTAGAGGACAGAGCCAATCACAAGCACCTTTGTCTACCTGAGCCCACCCCCGCCCTTTAAAAACCACAGGAGCGCTCATCCTCACAAGCGTTAGCAAACAGTATGGTGAAGCTACGAGCAAAGCACGGTAGTTGCCTCATAGATCAATGAGCACAAAAGTCTTTTTTTTTACTCTTTTCATTTGAGACCCTGAAGACCCACCGACATCTCGCGAACACGCGTAGAAGAGAGATGGGCGGGACTTAGAGAAGCTCTGCTCCCCAACTGCCCCGCCCATTTGAAAGGAAAGTTTAGCTTTAGGAGGTTGGATGAAGTGGGGGAAGAACCACAGCTGCACTTAAAGTAAGGGCTACGTTTGAGCTGTAAATAAAAAGTAAAATAAATCAACTATCTGATTAAAACTGTAGACCTTTAAACTTAAATGACTCAGGATGATGTTTGGGAGAAAAAATCTTTAATTGAGAAACTCATACTCAAAAAAATCAATAAATACGTATGGAAAAAACACGATTGTGATTTTACTGTAAAATAATAATGATTCTAATTTAATGACAATCCAACCAAACTTTTCCTTTATGTAAAACAGCTCTAAAACATTCAGACTAAATAACATTCATGAGTAGGTGTCAGTCAGTTTGGACGATTTTGTAATTGACCAATAAATAAAATGTGCTCTAAAAACAATACTGTTTGTTTTGACAGGTCGCTGTTCTAATCCGTCATGATCTAGTATTTCATCTACTGTGGATGAGTAGTTTATCAAATATTAAGCTATACAGATGACATCTCTGACTGATCATTTATCCTGTCATGTTATACAAAGTAAAAATAATTTATCTATTAGTGATCAGATTAACACATCTGAACTTTTTATGTGTAGTGGAAAAAAACATGGGCTTTTTGCAGATTTTGCTGCAGCTGTCAGTCACAGAAAAAGCTGCTGAAGTTTCCCTGATAATGTTTTGTACACAAGAAGACAACTTCAGTGAAAAGACAGGAGTCAAAGTCACCCAGCTACAGTTTCATCCTGGCTTCTCATGACAGAGAAACTTTACATCAGCCTCACTAATGGATGTGCTGTATATTTAGATCATGGCTGGCTCAGGTTGCATGCCCTTCATTTATGCTGGCGCTCTCTGTCTTTTTTACTATTTGTCAGCATGTAGTTGTCTGCATGGAAGCCGGTCACTACGTGCTAACAGGTCCAGTGTTTTCTTCTTCACTTTATCTTAGTTTGATTTACAGCTTTAACCTGACCTTAACCTTTGTTCTCTTCAATAACAATAAGTGACAATAAGTGAGAGCTGGAGGCCTAACAGTTCAGTAACTTGTGTGTCAGTAAGCATTGTAAAAAAAAAACAAAAAAAACTTGTTTACTGTATACAGTTACACGTCATGGCAACTGAATTCTTTTACTCTCAGTTTTTCGCCCAAAAGGAAGACCTGTGCAGACGTCAGTGCATAAAGCATGAATACATCGGTAACCTAAACACCATGTGAATGCAGCGACAACAAAAAGTAGTTTTGCTTCCTACCAAAAAATATTTTACTTATCCAAAAAATGCATTTTTATGCAAAATGCAACCACTTTGTTTTTGTTTCGTTGAAAAGGACTTTGCAGCGCTGGAAAGCAGCTTTTTTTCGCTGACCTCTAGACGGTCGTCAGAAATCAATAATTGCCGGTTTTCGTGGCCAGGGACATCCAGCTCTCACTCGGTGTATTTTGGGATCTTAGAGGAATGAATTGGCCACTTCTGTATGGGATGTTTTGTTGTCAGATGCTAACCAGACGGCTGCTGAGAGTCCTCCACATTCCAAGTCAAACTTAATGGACAAGGGAGAGAAAGAGAGAGATAGAGGACATTTTCTTTCTATATGTCCTCTGGGTTCCCTGTCTGAAGCCAACACTGCAATGTGGGCCAAGCCAGCCACAGGAGGAGGGAGAGGAATGCCAATGAAACCATCATTATCCTCCTAAAGCTGCACAAGGCCACGTTGTTATTTAAGACTCCAGTTGCCTAAATGATGAAATGATGCTGCTGCAGTCAAAGAGAGATTAAAAGCATCAGCATGGTGCAGGGTCTTCGTATTAGCACACGTAAAATGATGTTTTAAGTGTGCGTACTGTGCTTTGCCAAGACACTGATGAATTGCGCAGTTGCAAGATGTCCTCAGAAATGTAGACTTGTTTTTCTTTAAGCGAGTCCCATTTATCAGTCCTGAATTAAAACTTCAGCTATTTCAAACAGAACCCACTTGATAAAGATCTTCCTGCATGTTCTGTGCAGTAAATGTCCTTAATGGTGGCACTTGAATAGTTTGTTCCCAGATGTTGCTGCTCTGCAGTAGACCTGCAAGTGTTTTTCTTGAAGGGTGCCACTCGGTGATGTTGCTGTAATTACATCATATACCTGGATGATATTTGATGTTTTAGATGGATTTAGTCCTCAGTTTGTCTTCCTACTAAAGAAAATGATTAATGGTGGCATATTTGCTCTAGCTTGAAGCCATTTGTTTGTTCCATCTTGTTTTTGGTTGTTTTATATGGGTTGTGCGAGCACAGTTACAAACACAATAAATTAATAGCTCAGTGGAATTTGTGCATGTGTGAATATGTGAAATTTAGCAAGCACGTTTGTGCTTTTCTACATCTTAAATATGCAGAGAGACACTGTTTTGATCTACTTCTATTAGAGGTATGTGATTGGACCAAAATCTCATACGTATTCTGACATTAATGGTTTCATATCCAGATAATATAAATCACGTTATAATGTGTTTTCCATAAATTCAGTGAATCGTTTTATATAATCAAATCATGGAAGTAATATTTCTGTTTTACATTAAAAAGGCATACTATGCAGTTTTGGCTTGTTCTTTAGCTCCCCCTAGTGTCTGTTTTAATTCACTGTGGTAAAAACGTTAACATCATCTTTGCTCAGAAACCCCTAAATCTAACTGTTGAAATGTCTCCTCAGCCTTCACTGCTTTCTACTGGGGTGGTTCATCACTCATTCAAAGAAATCAGCTGTGTTCAAGCAGGGAGAGATAAAAAAAAAAAAATGCAGGAATCATGAGCTAAAAACACTCCGGCACTAATATAACAGCTAGCCACATTGGGTTAGCCTAACCCTCATGAGATACGTGACTTTGTGAGACTTCAGGGCACCGGACCGGAGACTCAGAAGTTGCAATCGTGGTATTCTAGATCCAAGCAGCAGATGGGGCTGAGTGACTTTTCATTAACCCTGTAAAGGGTCATATTAGCACATACTGGCTCAAGAAAAAGATTAAAAAATATGAAAAAGTTACATAGTGTGACTTTAAATAAAGCCATCATAAATGAAGAGCACTCATTCACACATGATTTTATTATTTTTCTTTAGAGCAGCAGAGCGTCTTGTCCCTCACACACAGATACAAACATTTTAATAAACTCTGAGTCTCACATCTGTCTGCTGCCGATGTCTCAAGGAAGATTTAACTGAAGGTGAGGCTAACATCAGCTCATTTCAGCTAAAAAACTTACTTAAAGCAGTTTTCCCAAATCATAGACATAATTTGGATATTGTGCTGCAATAAAGCTTTAGTATTGAATGAGTAATTCATCTGCAGATGAACCTTAAATGTGTCCCTCTGCTTGTCCCCTGTCATCACATCATCAATGGAGGCAGCAGGAGCTGCAGCAGCTAAAATGTGGTCTCATTTGGAGATTAAGAAAAAAAACCATGTGTTAGATCGCATCTAGATATTAATGGTTCTTCTGTTTTGAGCCACTGGTTCTGTCTCACCTTCACTGCTGTTCAAATGATTAAATCCTTATTACTGAGGGTATAATAAATCAATCCGCTGATATATCACGATATTTCATATCACAGTATTATATCGATATAATACAGCACAATATTGATTTGTTATTAACAACTTACATGCAAAAATGAACAGTGGTAGTTCGTTTTTGATGTTTGTTTGGATGAGATGTTTTCCCAGACTCAGGCTGCTTGTGAAATATTTTTAAAGTACGTTGTATACAAAGTAATTTGCGAGTACATGACAACTTTGTGAGTCCACTGCAAACCACTTTTCATTTGTATCCTTATTAATCTTTTGCCGATGCTGTATTTTTAATTATCACACTTTTATTTAGATTTCTTAATATATTAGTTTTTACCACGTAATTTTAGGAAACATAAATATGAATAATAAAGCAAGTGCTGTTACATTTATTGAATCTGTATTTAATATACAGACAGTTTCTGATAAAAGTGTAAACCGTGCTGAAGCTTTATATAAGAGCTGTGCCTGGACCTGATGTGTTCTGAGCCTTAGCCCCCTCCTCTAACACACATATCTCATGTCCCCCTCATGAACCTGAACATCACTTGACCTTGTGTCCCAGAATGTGCCTTTTGTGTGTGTGTGTGTGTGTGTGTGTGTGTGTGTGTGTGTGTGTGTGTGTGCGCACGCTGGAGTTTCGAGCCTGCCTGTCTGATCTAAGATGATGAACTCCTCCTGTGTTTGGAACAACAGCTTCCTTTTTGTTCTCCACGCTCACACTGTGTGCACATCCAGCACAGTTCTGTCTTTAAGAAAAAAAGTTGTATAATCAGACGCACGTGTTCACTGTTTTGTGCACATTATGTCCCATCCTTGTTTTTAAAGGTGTGTGTGTGTGTGTGTGTGTGTGTGTGTTTTATGCTGTCCTGCTTTGTCCTGATCATACTGGTCACCATGTGCCACGAACAGCCTGGTTAACTTTCCCAGAGTGCTGTAATTTCTTCCTACAGGAATGTTTGGAATTCTGTGAGTGGTGTTGGGGTGGGACTTACACACACACACGCACGCACGCACACACACAGGGAGCAATTGTAAAGACATTTAAAAGAGATTACTTTTCCTAAATGTAAGACTGGCTTTAATAATTAAGGATTCAGATCCTGTTTAATACTTTCCCAGTAAGCTGACAGTTCAAAGCAATGTGTTAAAGGTTTAAAAAAAAAACACCCACACAAATTTAAGGCTGTTAGCAAATGTATCTGAATTTGCACCTGAAGGAATTCATTTTTGAAACGTACATCTGAGCTGATTCAGTACAAGACAAGCAAACAAACATAATCTAATGCTAATATTTGCTCACTGTTATTAACCCATAAAGGTTTGGGTCAGATCATCCGATCACACGACTTCTCCTACCACTGCAATGCTGAAGACACCCAGCTCTACCTGTCATTCCCACCTGATGACGTCACAGTCTCAGTGCGAATCTCAGACTGTCTCTCTGATATGTGGAGATGGATGAAAGCCCATCATCTCCAGCTCAACCTCTCTAAAGCTGAACTGCTTGTCATCCCAGCCAAACCAACCATAACACAATATCTCAATCCAGACTGACTCCCTATCTCTGGCTCCATTAAAGACAGCTGAAATCTGGGTGTTGTGATTGACGACCAGCTGACCTTTAGAGATCAGGTTGCGTCTGTCGCTTGTTCGTGCCACTTTGCTTTGTTCAACATACTAAAGATCAGCCCATACCTGACACAATCCACCACCCAGCTCCTGGTGCAGTCTATGGTCATCTCCCACCTTGACCACTGCAATGACCTTCTAACTGGTCTTCCAGCTTGCACTGTGAAATGTCTACAAATGGTTCAGAACGCAGCAGCACATTTGGTCTTCAATCAACCTAAAAGAGCACACATCACCTCTTTGTTCATTGAGCTCCACTACCTTTTTTTTAAAGCTCCGGTTCTGACCGAGTGGCTCTGATGACCTCGGGCCGGGTTCGAGCTCTCGCGTCACTATGGGCGCTGCTTAGACGGAGTGCTACACCGGGTTACAGAGACGGGATTCCCCCCCCTCTATCTCTTTTCTGATTGAACCCAACACAACAATAATTTAAATATTTGACCCTAATCGACCCGACCGTTTAGGTCGGTTGAAAATGAGAATTCTAAATAAAAATACAAACTTCGACATAAATGTAAGAGCCGCATGTGGCTCGAGAGCCGCGGGTTGGCCACCACTGGCCTAGCCATCGGCTCATCAGCGATTTGAATGGGTAAAAGTACCGCTGCATTTTTAGTAAAACAAAAACAAGCAAAGCAAACGACTCACAGTGGAGTTTTAAGGACACAATATGGTATCAATTAGCAGGGTTGTCACAAGCTGTCCAGAAGGATTCTTTGAGTAAGTATCCGTTTGCTGCACGACGCCAGACCATACAGAGTGATCGCCCCGGAACTAATGATGTAAGGGTTCAACCCCGCCACAATAAAAGAAGTGGAGGTTGCGTTCACATGGTTGACAGCAAAACAAGATCACCCAAATACAGCCCCCTCTAATTTTAGTTACCAAAGAGTTGGGTTTAGCTAATCAGCATTTCGTTAACATCTTGAAAAGAAGGTTAACACTATAATTTTGTTATAGTCCTCGTTAACGAAAACAACACTGATCTTAACTTACAGTAAGTAAAATGAGAAAACTTCTGTCAATTTCACAGATACTGAGCTGAAACCAGGCGTAGTTGTAGGTGAGTCATCCACTACACATACTCCAAGGTGCTGACGGATCCCAGCAGATCTAGTGATTTTACATGAGATCGTGCATAAAGGTATTTCAAGATTTGACCAAAACTGTTATTTTTTCATTATTTTTAAGACTTCCATCCATGACTGAGATCATCTTGTGTTGAGAAATGACACAAATATCAATCGTCATGCAGCTTGCTGCTTCTGGTTATCAATCATTTTGGGAAACTTAACGTTTGTGTCTAAACTTTTGGTTAAAAACGCTTCATAAAAGGTGACGAGCAGCTAGCATGGCTTCAGTTCAGATCCACATAATTCTGTTTTCACAAGTTTAGTAGTACACCAAGAGCAAAATATTTTAAAAGTAGAATATCATCTTTTTGTACCTCAAAGGGAAAACCTCTCATGACAGAATTCTATTTGGTTCTGTTTCTGGCTTTGCCTCGTTATTCCCTAAACCTGGATGTTAAAGGTTTACTTTAAATGCAGTTTAATTATTAGAATTAGGAGATACTGTGTGGGTGTTTACTCTCCTCTCTCCTCCCACCATCCAGCTGCTTCTGCAGACGACGACGTGGACCTGGAGCAGCTGGTGAACGACATGAACTCCTCTGTGGAGAGTGTCCAGTCCACGCAGGCAGACACGGCTCTTCTCTTGAACAATGGTCACGTGCACACTCCACATCACCAGCATCATGGACATTCTGCCTACCTGGGACACGTCCAGGCTCACCGCCGCCACACCCCGCCCCTGCCCCCCTCCTCCCCCTCCAGGCAGAGGCTGAGACACTCTCAACCTATGCACATCCAGGCTGTCAGGTAAACACACCTAACCAGTGACCCTGTTTTGTTCCCTTCCTTTGAACTTTGAGTTCCTGAATCTTCCTCGTATCCTCGCTTTATCTGATTATTCTAGTCGAACAGAAAAACTAATTTATAAATCCTGATTATAAATATTGTGCCTGAAAATGGATCTCTCTTTTCACATATTTTCCCAACTGGTATTAAAATGGATTTCAGAGATGAAACTATTTGACTATTTTGCAGGTACTAAAGTTATTTGCACTCTTATTGTCAACACTTTGTATGAATCCTGTTTGGCGTTTTTGTTTCCAAACATTTATTTGGGTTTTTGCATTTTTATTAAAAATAAAACTATTCAAAACTGAATTTATAGCAACATTTAAGCCATCGTATAATCTCTCAGCTGAATGAAGATGTACAGCTTCATAAGTTCAAACATGTTTTGAAATAAGTTTAGAAATACAAATTCAAACATTTTTCAATAAACAGTTTACTACCCTCTTGTTTCAATGAGGACGAAAAATGTCCACCTTCAAAAAACTTATAAAAACTTTTTAAATCAATAAAGTTTTCTGCATAGATCTGTTAAACATCCTCAGCCCTGTTGGAGGATTTTAACCCTTTAAATGTCAGTTTGACTCCTTAATATCCCTGTTTAAATTAAAAACACAAAACTCAGTTTAAAAAACTAGTTTTTACAAATTTATTGTCTAAATGTTGAGAAATGCTTTATTGTTTTTTGTGCAGCATCATTTTAAAAATGTACAGTTCAGACCTGGTAGCTAGCTACTACAGGTATGATATTACTTGTTCATAACTTTTGCACAGAACCTCCCTTTTGAAGATTTGAGCATTGCCTTAGCTGTAAGCTGTCATTGTAATAAATCAACTTTCAACCCTTTCTGAAATCTTTATAACGACAGAAGCATATTTTACACAGGATTAGATCTATATTTAACACAAATCTTTTTTTATTACCATTTTATAGGTAATCAGAATAAAAAACATCAGCACAGCAGTCAGAGTGATCAGGATGGTTGAACTTAAATAAAGTTTTATTTTCCATGTTGGAGAAGTTTCCTGTTTTCCTTTGAAGAAAATACAAAAAAGTCTTCTTTGTTTTTTTATCGTTTTTCTTTCTTCCAGGTGTTTTCACTTTTACATATGAACTTAGATTGTGTTTTTGTTATAATCAACACACACCACTTTACAATGACAAGGCTGAGAGGATTTCTGTTACAATCATATTGTTACTTAAATGATAACAAACACAAATGTAGCATCGATCTTTTTATTATATTTACAGCTGCAGCTGCTTCTTAGCACAATAAGTCATCTGATTTATTTATTCATTTTTATGTCAGTATCTATTCTCATAACAAAGTTTTATAAAACAATTAGTGTTAATAAATATTTGTTTTAGAAAAACAAAAGTGTTCAGGCTACCGTTGAAAAGCACAAATACTTTGTTTCCATGCTCAGATGATCCCTACAACAGTCTGAGGCTTCAACATAAATGCGAGTGTCTCCCTCTGCAGGTGCCTAAGAGAAGAGCACCTGCTACGTCCTGCCTCTCTGCCGGCCATCCCAAACCCTTTCCCGGAGCTCTGCAGTCCAGCTGGGTCCCCTGTTCTCAGCCCCATTCAGACCTCCGACAGCCATGTGAGTACACAGTATCACCGTCACCAACAAAGTACCTGGCATGGTAAAACTAGCAGGAGTATCACAACGCTGAAACTTCTTCTGTCTCCAGTTTGGTTTTCTGTTGCTTTATTTGTTCAGTCAAAAGTGAGGGAGTGAGTGTGTGTGTGACTATATGTGACCTTTCCTTCCATTACACCACAGCTCACCCTGGGTTATCTGGCCGTGTGTGTGTGCGTGCGTGCTCCTGCAAAGTCATCACTATCAATCACACACACACACACGTTCGTGCTGACATGTTTTGCTGTGGAAGAAGGTGAGCAGTGTCACCAGGATGCTGAGATAAAGTGCAGACTTCCGCAGCAGAGCTGGGAATACGACTGGGAACGTCTTCAGGTCGGATCTCTCTGAACGCTCTGAATCCGCCTGCCGCCTCCGGCAGGACAGGCACCTATTTCCGGTTCACACGCTTCAAACCAGGCTGTTAGCGTCAGTGTGTGTGTGTGTGTGTGTGTGTGTGTGTGTGTGTGTGTGTGTGTCACGGCCTTGCCCTTCCTTTCCCCCGTTGAGCCTCCTGTCCCAGGAATGTTCCATCTTCCTCAAAGATGTTTTCAGGATGCCCACCCCGAACAACAGAACTGATTTCACATGGTCACACACACATTCACAACGACTTACTCGTGTCATTGTTTATTTATCTCACACTCAGATACATGTGATGAAGCAGAGTCTTACTTTTGCATTTTGTTGACGTCATCTCACAAGGTCTGGAGTCACACAGTAAGTTTTCAGTGTGTATAAAGGATCTTTTGTGTGTGAGGAGTCTGAGAGAGCGAGCTCAATGTTGCCTCATGTCTCTTTCCCAGATTATCTTCATTATGCCCACAGTTCTGTCCATTTAACCATTGTCCTGTGGATCCAAACAGGGAAATCATTCATCCTTAAACAGTCCGTTAACGGCAGCGTTTTTTTATTTAGTCCTTTTTTGATGCCACGTCACAGGCCATTCTTCAGCACATTTATTACTGGAACAGAAATAGGAAGGTGGTGTTTTTGTTTATTTTTAATTTTTTGTGGTGATAATCCATCCATAGTCCAATCATGCTGAAAGGAGTTCAAGGCACATGGAAAAATCAACCCCTAAATCATGTTTAAAGCAGGAAAATATTCTGGCTGAAGACGATAAAGAGGTGTCAGCAAGACCTGTAGGTGAAAGGGATCATGGGAACTGGAAGCCAACCGTTTAATCAAACCTCACTGTTATTTTCTAGGTTAATGTTGACTGATTGATATGGGCAGCGTGGTTGGGTGATAATGCACACAGCACTTCCACACCAAAAATTATCTTGATTTTGCTTTCTATATTTTTCCATAATGTAACTATAAAATAAAAGGGAAATAACTTACATTTTTAATCTAAAATGGCTAAAAGGAAACATCAATTCTGTTTGTTTATGTAGCAGAACGGCTCTCTACTAAGTCAGCTAATGTTTCCCATGGCTGTGATGTCATTTGGTTTTAAGGAGTTTTATTTTCTGATCATGTTGACCTGAAAAAGGTCATGAAGCAGACAATAATTGAATTAAACTATGTGAAGTATGCTGAGCCTAGTCATTATGTTGACATGAATGCACATAATTGCACTATTTTGCCCACACACACACACACACACACACACACACACACACACACACACACACACACACACACACACACACACACACACACACACACACACACACAATGCTGTGTGTGCGCCTCCAGAATTGATAGATCTGCTTTGAATGTTTAGTTTGTTTTTAAAGATTTTGTTACAAGTTTCAGTCACAGAATATGGCAACACTTTGTCTGCATGCAGCATTACGGCTGATAAAAAGACAAATCTGAGAAATCCAATACGCTTTGAAAAATGTGGATTTTAATGAGCATTGCGTCGAGCACGAACTTTGAATTGGAGATGTGTGTGACCTGTGCATGAGTCATTCTTAGTGTCAATAGAAGAAATGATGCAACATAGTTCAAAATTTGCCCAGGTATGTTCAGGTAAATATAGACTTTAAACAATAAGTAATGATTTGACTAAATACCTGTAAAACTAAATTCAATCCAAACAGTTTGAAGTGTTTTTTTGTTTAGTTGATGAGTAATTGAGCTACTACAGCCATGGCCTAATTCATAGAGGTTGTATTAATGTAAAGTTTTCACAAAATGTGTTGCTTCAGTGTCTGCATGTATATTATGTACTAGTGTAGTTTGTACTGTAGTAATTGGATGTTGTTTGGTTGAAGCAAATAGCATCTTCTTGAGGAAGAGTCATTTAAATACCTGAACATTTACCTGTAATTTGTCACCAAGCTGGTTGCTATGAGCATTTTTACCATCAGAGGACATCAGAGACTTAGCTCGCGTTGAGTGATGTGAAATCCTATTATTATTAGTATTCAATAGAACTGGTTTAATCAGTGATCAGCCAATCTGAGACTCAAAAACGTGAATTTTTTTCGCCTTTTAAGCAACACAAAAAAAATCTTGCATTTTTCCTGGTCTGTGAACTCACTAAGCACTAATTCACTAACATTTAATCTTAAACAGATCTTCCAGGTGGAAGTTGTTTCTCCTAGAATCATAGTTTTTAAGTGAATTAGGAATATAAAAGACATATTCTGGTAATTGTCGTTCTTTGAAATAAATCAGAATATGACTAAATTTGCATTGGCAAGTTGAAGCAGCACAGAAATCAGTCGTTATTGGCCCTCAGAACCGGAATCAGTGCATTTCTATCTGAAACTATAAAAAATGCATTTAGAACTCACTATAAAAGTGAATGAATCATACTTTGGCAGAGGTTTAAGTCTTTACTGCTGATGAATAACTAATAGAACAGCACTATGACCAGAATATCTTTAAGGTCTGGGGCAGGGGCCTGCATGTGGCTCTTCAACCCCTCTGAAGTGGCTCCTTGTAGCTTAAACCTGTTTAATATTTATGTTATGAAGGATAGACTATGATTTATTTTCAACAAGTCCATTAAGTTTCTATTGCAGAATGAAAGTGATAACACAGGTAGGATTTTCCACCATTTCAGGCCCAGAATGAGCTAAAACGGTCTAGTTTTCACCAAAATGTGCTGGTTAGCTTGTTACCTACTGTCTCTATGCAGTTTTTTTAAATACAAAGAAATTTTACCCCAAATCTACCAAAAACTAACACTTGTACATATTTGAGTCAAACTGCTATAAAAGCAGCTGTGTACTTATTCTACCAACATGTGAAGAACTGATGTTGCTCTTTGTAGATCTGAAAACTAATTTTCTTGTGTTTGTCAAGTGGATTTTGTGTCTCTATATAGATTAGATCTAGTAGGAGAGATGGTACAAAAGGCTTTTTCTTGTAACTTGTAAAGGTTGCAAACCTCTGATTTGGGGAGTTTCCTGGACATGGATCCCAAATTTGACATTTTGTTCTTCCAGCTGCTTAGTTATCCCTTTATTTTTATATTCTTATAGTACAGTGCTCCGTCATGCTGGAAAATACACCATTTGCCACCAGACTGCTGTTGGATGCTTGGTAGGAGTTCCTCTGGGAGGATGTTTAGGTTCCATTCTTTATTCATGTCAGTATTCTGAGGCTAAACTGAGAGCGAGTCCACTCCCTTGGCTTAGAAGCACCTCCACACATGAATGGTGTACAGATGTTTTTTTAAATGAGCCCTGGCTTTTGTAGCTGAAAGCCATCACTTCTCAGATAACTTGAATACAGCATGACTACTAGGCTTTTTTCGTTATGGCCTTTTACTGCAGCCGCATGATGTTGTGTAATGTGCTGTGTTAGCTAACAGCTGGTGAGGAGAACCTGTGAAGTGGTTTGAGCACATATATGTATGAATATATGCAGGTTTGTAAATTATGCAGTCAGTGAGAACATATCAGTACAGACGGGTCAGTCATATGTGCTGTGTGATGATCAGCACAGCTCTGTTCTATCTGCATCCATGTAGCTGTAGTAGGAACTAACTGTCTTTAGAGAGCAACACTTCCAAACAAACACATCTTGTTCAGTCTTTTTGTGATTGGACTATCATGAGTTTTAACTTTTAGCCTGCTAACTGAGGCCTGTAGAGTCTGAGATGGAACTCTCTGGGGGGGTTTCCTGAGCATTGCACTATCGTACGTTGGTGTGAACCTGCTGGGATGTCCGCTCCTGGCAAAACTGGAAATTCAGTGTTTTCCACGTGTTAATAATCTTTATCCCTGTAGAATCATGGGCTTCAAATAGTTTAGGAATGACCTTTAACCCTTCCTAGATTGATGGGCAGCAGCAGTTGCTTCACTAAGGTCATGGCTGATGTGTTTTCCCTCTAACTTTGTGTTAACACACACCTCCCTTATGGAAAAAACACATGAACTTAACATGTTTTTCACATATGAAAACATGTGACCACATGGGATCCAAAACCACACAGGAAACATGGGCAGAACATGTTAATTTAACACATTTTTACATGTGAAAACATGTTGATTTTTCCCCATGTGAAGTTCCTATTTTGTGAATTCTTACAGGAAACGTGTTTTACACTTTGGGTTAGATTGAACTCATTTTAAAACCTTGCCATTTTTATTCATTCTGACACATTGAAAGAAGACAGACTTTCTTTTTCACATTAATGATCTTAGGGTGGGAACAGCTCCACTAACACTTAATAAGACATTTTTATCAGAAACAAGTTGGCTTTAAGTCTTATTCATACCTTTACTTTGACTCTGGTAGCTGCTGCTAAGCTGTTATTCTTGGTTAACTCTTTTAGGAGCCATTTCCCACGCACGTCGTGTCACTCTTACACCATTCAGTTCAGCCATGTTCCCCTGGCTTTCACAAGGACTTGGTCAGGTCCCATC
Source organism: Callopanchax toddi (assembly GCA_006937965.1). Taxonomy (NCBI): domain Eukaryota; kingdom Metazoa; phylum Chordata; class Actinopteri; order Cyprinodontiformes; family Nothobranchiidae; genus Callopanchax; species Callopanchax toddi. Next base: position 66,441 of record SSNR01000463.1, read on the forward strand.
TGTCATCACTGGGCAAATGCGTTTGCTTTGGCACTGTGACTGTGGCTGTAATGCAACTCCTGCTTTTATTTGTGGCCAGAGACAGCATTATGGACAGCAGGGAGCCCCAGTAGTTAAAGATACCACGACTCCGTCGCAAGCGAAGGGCTTGGATTAATGCCCTCTGCCTTGGCAGGCCTCGGCTCGCTGAAGTAGCTTTGAGCAATACACTGAACTTCTTCCAGCTTTGATTTTTACTGCTCTTTTGCTGACCCTGACCTCTGACCCCCATGGGGATGGATGTGATGTGATGTGAAAAAGTCAGTTTCCCACGGTTTCTATTGTTTGGTCTGATGACTGAAATTTGCTTGTGAAATTTGACAAAAGTTGGAGCCTAGCATGATCAAAACAGAGCCCTACTTGATGGGGTTTTCAGTTTTTGGACATACCTGGGGGTAGGGAGGGGGGATGATGCCGGTCCACCACTTTGACCCAGACTCAGAAGCATTTAAATGATCCTGAGTGTAAATCGTGGGACTGTTGGTGTGTATTTAATGTTCTCCTCTGTAGCCTGAGCTGTTGCTATGCCATGCTAATTAGCAGGAGGATGTTGACGTTCCAGAAATAGAATCTGTTAGAATAATTAAGATTTATTTCTGTTTGCATCACCCTGCTAGTGACTACCTGTACCTTGTATTTGGAGGCATTGGCTCTAAATAGTTGAACTTTGCAGCACATCACAGGGATCCTGACACACCTACCGTTCATTGTAAATTAGGAGCTGTGTCCAAACTGGTTCTGTACCTGCTGACACGTTGCTATAAATTTGGCCGATTCATTCCAAAAGGCTAACCTAAAGCTTGTTGTAGTTAATGTAATGTTTACTGTACCACATCTATTTGATTCTGATGGTCCTCTTATCTGGTTTGCTGTCAGTGGATCACAATATGTGTGGGTTGAATGTTTCCCTCTGTACCTATTAGTTTTAAAACAAAGAATTATTATCAGCCTTCAAAGAAACATGTTGACGTTTTGATTAATCTTTTGCAGCCATAGGAATAAAAGCTCCAAGTCACACAGTCATTTCAGGACTCCTGCCTCTCCTTTGATTTGGGGTCAGCTGATGTACTTCTGCACGCAATGGTCTGCTGACCCGCTTCAATCAGGCGAGATGCTTGTAGGTGCTTGTGTCTGTGCACGGAGATGGCAGTGCTCGATACAGGAAGCCTAAGCTGAGAGTAGACCTAAGCTGAGTGTGATCTGGACACTAGATTGTTGTGAAATCTTCTCCTGTGGAAGGATTTATCACAGATCGACATGTAAATCTGAGGCTTAATGAAGATTTACTGGACTTTTCTGGAAGTTTCTGCTAAGCATAAGGTGCTTCAAATAGCATTGCAATGTGATGATGCAACTTGAAAATGGTTTTTGAAGATTTTTGAGCATCACAAACTATATTCTAGAATTTTTGTCATCTATAAAAATGCAAGCAGCTAATTGTTGAATGCTGATATGAAGAAACCTCCCATTAATATAATCTTTAGTATTTAGATGTACAGAATATGGCTGCAACTAGGGATGGGAATCGAAAACCGGTTCTTAATGAGAACCGGTTCCCAGTGTTTCAATCCCTTGGAATCGTTTGCCATTTTTGCTAACGATTCCCTTATCGATTCCAGTCGGCGCAAAAAATAAAATAAAATAAAGTCCAGTCGGCGCGACTACGTCACCACGAGTCACTAAACTCACGTTTCTCCACCGTGTAGATTAGAGCCATATCTTTGTAGATGTGCGTGGTAACAGCAGCAGTAACCTCCTCCTTCCCTCCATCCCGCTCAGCTCGACGCTACATGACGTGCTGCAGGTAAAAACCTGATCAGCGTCTGGAGTTTATTCTGAGCTCTTCCAACACTCGACGCTGCTCTTGCAGCTTTTGCTCTTTGACTGTCTCTGTATTCTTCAACGTGGTTTTTGTGCAGGTGATAAAATGTATTAGTGGCGTCGGAGTCCGTTGTTGGGACTGGGAGCTGCAAACTTTACAAACAGCTGCTGTCTGGTCCACGTCGGTCTGTTTATATTTAAACCACATCGATGAGACAGAAGTTGTCCCTCTTTTAGGTAAAAGCTCCTCGGTTTGGGTTAGCTGGTTATCCTGTTGACTCTGGTCTAAAACGCGTCCACTACCGTCTGCCTCCATGTTTGTTTATGTGTTGCTGCGCGGTGCGTTCATGAACGTCCCGTAAAGTGCATTATGCTGTAAAACTTCTATCGTGGCGTAAACGATAGAGCTTTTTATCTGACGGTAGACATTTTCTATCGTCCAGATGAAATATTTCGTCATAACGCACAGCCCTACCTGTCTGAGAGGGTGTCTCCACAGCTGGAGACACAATAAGTCCAGAAAGATCAGGTATCCTTCCTGAAAAAGCAGATGTGCTCATTTTTCTGCAGAAGAATTGTTAATTTTCCATAGTTGATGGTTGCAAAATTGCACAATGCACAGTTCCATTGAACTTGACTTGAGTTGTATTTGTTGCTGGCTGATGTAATTTTGTGTGTTCAGCTCAGATCCTTTTTAAAAAGAGAGTTGAAATGTTACATTCTTGTGGAATTGCACAGAATAATTTATGTTGTATTTTATGTTATTTCTACAAAATAATATTTTATTATTATTTTATACTTAGAAACTTTTTTTTCTGGGCACCCTGTGACCCTAGGCTCTGGTTTTCTTAAGACCTCACTGTTGGATGTATAAGGTCATCATCTTACTTCTAAACTTGTATCTAACTCAAAGATAAGATATAAACCAGCTTGAAGCTAATAGATCTGTTTGTTCTCTTTTTTCAAATGAGAATCGATAAGAGAATCGATAAAGAATTGAATCGTTATACAGAATCGAAAATGGAATCGGAATCGTAAAAATCTTATCAATTCCCATCCCTAGCTGCAACTACTGACTGTTTTGATCTTTTTTTTAACAATTATTCCAATCAATGCCTGCTCCCAGCCTGTCCCACTTTCTGCATTAGTAGAACTTTTCACAGTAATTTAAACTGATGACCAGTGAAACAACAGAATTTAAAGCTTAACTAAACACAAGTTAGAAGATGTTTACTATTAATTACTCTAATATTACACACACAAAGCTGCTCCTGTTTATTAATACTCCAAACATGTCAGTAAATGTTGAAATAGTGTTCACTTAACCGTGAGACCCTGATATAAATATTACAGAACAAACATTAGCATTAAGAAGTGTTGACTTGACACACTAACTTTACTCACTGAAACATACACATGGAGAGATGCTGCATCTTTGATTCAGGTCAAAAGACTGCCCTCTGTCCAGCCGCCTCTATGGGATAAGGTTTGTGCCAAAAGGATCAACCAAACAATACAGTTACACCCAAAATATATCAAAATAAAGCAACCAAAAAGAACAATTCAGAAGCAAAAGTGTGAAATTCAAAAGCAAAAAATCACTCTAAAAACAAATAAATGGTTTCGTAAGTAAATATTTATTTTTTTTAAACAAAAACTTATTTTTACTTCTTTACAATTCATATTTTATTTCTTTGACACACCGTTTTGGTTCTCACTTTATTCCTCTTCTTTCAGATCATTTAAGCTTTTATTTTGAAAGGGCATATTTTGGCTCTGCTACCTCGGTTTTGCTTTTGCTCTTGAAAGAACGTCTCAGTGGGAGGGACTTTTCAGTGCTTCGATCTCATTGGTTTTGAGGGTTTGGAGTAGATGGCTCCATACTTATGGCAAACGGCTAGAGCCGCCTACGCTAAGCTCTCATAACCAATTACACTGAAGCACTGAAGAGTCCCTCCCACTGAAACTTTCTGTCAAAAGCAAAAACCGAGAGCAGAAGCCAAACCGAGGTACAGCAAAAGCAAAGAGCTGTCGGCAGAACCAAAACATGCCCTTCAGAATAAAAGCCTGAAGGGTTTGAATGAAGCAGAAATGAGTGAGAACCCAAGAAATGTGTCAGCAAATTAAAATATGAAATGTTATGAAGTAAAAACACGTTTTGGGTTTAGAAAAATAAATATTTAATTATAAATAAGTCAATTTTGTTTTTAGAGTTATATTTTTTTTTGCTTTTGAATTCCAACACTTTTGCTTCTGAAAATTTTTTTTTTTTTTTTTTTTGCTGCTTTATTTGGATATATTTTGTGTGTGACTGTATTTTTTTGGTTGATCCTTTTGGCACCAATCTTATCCCATACACTTCCTCTGATGGGACTCAGTGTTCCCAGGCTGGACTACAGATTAAATCGCTCCAGTCTTCATTTTTTTTCCTGCATTTCTTTCACTCTCTCCTGTCTGAGTCACTATTGCGCTCCACGTTTGTGTTCGCTTTGTGTTCTTCTTTGCTGGTACAGCCATGTGAAATCCTAAAGACCAATAATAAACTATACTGCCCCAAGAGGAGATGTAGTGTATTGCAGTCACAGAAAACATACCTCCTCTGGATGATCCAGAGGAGGCACAGGAGAAGATCAGATGTGACCAAAATAAAACTTTTTGGTGTAAACTCCACTCCGTGTTTGGAGAAAGAAGAAGGATGAGGACAGTCCCAAGAACACCATCCCAGCCGTGAAGCATGGTGGTGGAAACATCAGGCTTTGGGGATGTTTCTCTGCAAAGGAGACAGGATGACTGTTCAGTATTAAGGAGAGGATGGATGAGACTATGTATTGCAGAAATTTAGGCAACAACCTCCTTCCCTCAGTAGGAGCACTGAAGATGGGTCCTGACTGGGTCTTCCAGCAGGACAATGACCCGAAACACAGCCAGGGAAACTGAAGAGGATCCATAAGAAGCTTTCCAGGGTCCTGGAGTGGCCTAGCCAGTCTCCAGACCTGAACCCAGTCTTTGGAGGAGCTGAAGCTCCATGTTGCCCAGGAACAGCCCTGAAATCTGAAAGATCTGGAGAAGATCTGTATGGAGGAGTGGGTGAACTTCCTGGATATATAGGTTGGGATGAGAACTTGAAAAGTTGGAAACAATCTCCGTAAAGTTGTTGTCCGTCAGGACCACACAGTTAATTCATCCAGTGAATGTGAGGGTCAGCTGCTGCGTCCTTCAGAGGGAGACACACAGCGAGGTTTAGTGATGGCGCTCTGGTGAAGAGAAATTGAGTTTGGCCTGTCTGCAGAGCTAATCAGCTCTGTCTGGCCTGAAACCTGAAGACCGCTCACTGACATGAAAGACGGATGATGTTGAGAAAGAGCGGAGGGGGAGGTCACCGCTAACCAGCATTCAAACACTGGCATGAGTGATGGCTGCATGAATGTACTGAGGCAGCTTCCAGCACACATCCAGCTGTCATAAGGGGTCAAAATGTTAAATGTGGAACATAAAAAATTACCACTTTTCTTTTTCTTAGATTTTTTATACTTTTTTTTAATACTAAATTGAAAGGTGGCAAAAATACATTTTATTGATTAAATAATATAAAGTAATATTTAATTAAAGGCTGGACGGTCCCATTTGATACTAAGTTTATTTTATGTTTAGAAATGATGGAGTCATAGCGGTTTTATTCAAATATTCATGATCATATTTAATACTGTGAGATACTTACTGCCAGACTGACTTGGTCATTTTGTGCTTAATGTCAGTTAGACTATCTTGAAATGGGTTGAGTCCAAGTTAACCAGTTGTGGATGTTCATCCAATCATTACTTTATGAGAGCTTTAAGAAAATCCACTTATTGAGTATATTTGTTCACTTTCCTGCCAAGTGTTTCTACATAAAGAAAGACACCAAAACCTCGTTGAACTTAAAACTCGTCTGACAATAAAAAAAAGGAAATGTTTGAATCTCAGCTTTTAGCAGCAGCAAAGACTTGGTGTTAGTTGCAGGAATACTTTAGCTGCATATTTAGTTGATATCAAAGGTTTTGAAAGGGTTATCTGCTGGATGACCTCAATGTTTATACATGAAAACCAGACGGTGTGCAGAGCCATCCTCCCTGAGCAAAGGCTGCTTCTACTCTCTGCAGCTCATGTTGCTGTGGAAGAGACTTGCTCTGGCTTAAAACAACCAGATCAATTGTATGTGTGTGTGTGGGGGGGTTAGGGGCTCATAAACCTCTTGGTCAAGTAGGTCTGACCCAGATGCAGATTATTGTGTTTGACCTCTGACCCTGCTGATTCTCTGTGTGTGTGTGTGTGTGTGTGTGTGTGTGTGTGTGTGTGTGTGTGTATGTATGTGTGTGTGTGTGTGTGTGTGTGTGTGTGGTTATGTGCGTGCAGGTGTCCGTCCATGACCTCTTGGTCCAATATGTCGTGACTCCAAGCCCTCTTAACTTGTGTGTGTGTTGTCAAAAGCAACGTAGGAAACAAATAACCTTGTACATTTCTCCCCCTCACCCTCCTCTACTGAAGTGGGAAAGGCAAGTGGGGGAGGGGGAAACAGGCAAGGTGAGTTACATTGTATCATTTAAAGATGGAGCTGGACTGAAGGAACTGGGGACGGGTATTGTGAGTTTCCCAGAAATCTTGAAGGTGATTCAGAGAAGGTAAAGACCAGATTAGAAATGGGAATCAAACAGATGGAGGAAGAGGAAGAATTTGCCTCCGTATGACGCACAAAGTATTCTTGTTATCGCTTCCTACACATGCTCATCTCATGCATGTACATGTAATCTCTGCGCGTGCGTGCGTGCACACACACCACACACACACAGGAGTACTGGTCAGAATGTGGCGTTGTGCTGCAGCTCAGATGTATCTGGAGCTGTAGCCATGAGGGTAAAGATAAAGAAAACCTGCTGCAGATGGTCTTCATAGTTTACATTTTGTCTCCCTGCTTTGAGTGTGTGCGTGCGTGTGTGTGTGTGTGTGTGTGTGTGTGTGTGTGTGTGTGTGTGTGTGTGTGTGCATGCGTGCGCCTCATAGCTCTCATGCACACTGTATTAGAGACCAGCTGGGTTGGCCTGTGTGCTACACATGAGCCTGATTATGACTCAGTATTGCATTACTGACATTCCTCCATAGATCTTTTCTTTTTCTCTATCCCTCATTACTCCTGTCCCTCCTTTTTTATTCTCCTCCCTCTCTCTCTGCACCCCCCCAAGCATAACCCAGAATGTGTGATCCACACACCTCCAGATACAATCAGTCCCCCCATTGTTTGTTTTATTCCTTTTTTCTTTCTTCTTTTAGTCTTTCTGCAGACGTCTGAGCTGTCAGTGTGCATTACACATGTTGCTATGGTCCTAACGCTCCTGCCCAGTATTTCACATGCAGCTGAGGAGGAGGAAGAGGAAGAGAAGGAGGAGGATAAGAGGGAGGGAGGGGACAGAAATTGAAACCGTCAGGCAGCTCAAAGGAAATGTCAGAAGATGCAGAAGAATAAGGGATGGGTGTCTCTGTTCTGTGATTGGCTCAGTAGTTTGAGCCTGTTCTCTGTCTGGATGTGTGTTTGAGGAGTTGTGGGCGTGTCTAAGGGGTAAAGATGGTGTGGCGCCATCAGTAAAAGTAGCTGACAGATTTTTTTTGGTAGGAAGGGGATCAGGTGGATGAAACACAAGCCTGGAGATAAGAGAGTACGTGACAGGTAGCAGCTCACTGTTTAAAAATCCCACACTGGGTTAATCCAGTGTGAGGAGGAGGAGGGGAGGAGGAGAGGAGAGGAGCGACTGCTCATACCACTCCTCGCAGCTCAGCAGCTTTTACGCTGCCCAGCATGAGAAGAAGGGGCAGGCTGTTTCTCGTTCGCTCTGTCTCTCCTTCACTTTTGTCCTTCCTCTGTCACTCCTTCCCTCCCGTTTCCTCGTTACCTCTCTTGCATTAGCCTCGCCAATCCGTCCTTCCCTTCCTCCCTCCCCCCTCGCGCTCTCTCTCTTCCTGACTTCCTCTCCTCCTGCTCCATTTGCTCCCTCCCTCCCTCCCTCCTCTGTCCCTCCGTGTCACTGGAGAGCGTCTCAGTGTGAAAATGCCATCCTGCTCTCCAGACTGTTGCCTCTTACAGGCTGTGGAGGTAAGGGACCTGTGTGTGTTCGTTCCTTTCCCGGATGTCTGTCGTTGAGGCGAGTGTGTGTGTGTGTGTGTGTCTGTCTGTCTGTGTGCGCGCGTGCGTGTCCATGGGCGTCTAGTTGTCAGTTTGGAGTGATGAGGACCTTTTCCTCCACAGCTCAGTATTTCAAAAACTTTTCTGAAACAAAACTCATGCGTCATAGATGAACTTTTTTTTTCTCGGGGCATATGGGAAGAGAGGAGGCAGTCTTCACTCTTTGCAGGAGCTAAAAAGTGCAGTGACGTTGTTGCTGTTTTCACTGGGAGTCTTTTGATCGTTTGCTCTGGTCTTTTTAATGTTTTGTCTCCTTTGCGATAGAATTGCGGTCTTTTTGTTTTGTTTTTTGCTGTGTTTGTGTGTACTTTTACTTTGCGGCGCCATTGTCCGACTTAATTTTCCATTCCCCCCTCCTCCCCTCCAGCCTCTCGGCCATCACCAGTTTTGTGTCTTGTTTCATGTAATTTTCAGCAGTCGCTCCCTGGTGGTTTTCTGTGTAGAATCCCTGCTGTGGACAGAAAATGTTTGTACGGGGGTGTGTGAGAGTATACGCACAAGCATACGCACTTGCCGTGTTTTGAGATTTTTTTGAGTAGTTTCTACGGTTTGCAGGCACTTTGTAAAGGTTCTTTGCTCATGTTTGTAAGTGTTTCTGTGACAGTGAATGTTGGTTGGTGCGTCTGTGTGAATTTGCTCCATGCAGCAGTGTAAAGCAGCTGGTCTGTGGTTATCTGTGCAGCAACACACTCGATGAAGGCAGAATTACACCCGTTTTAAATGTTGCTTTGGACACTTGTTTGGAATGGTTCAAAATGGCGCAACAATGGGAGGTACTCCAGCTTTGAACCCTACTGCTCGCTGCTCCCAGCAATGACATTTTTAATGACAAAATGCAACACGTACAAGTGCACCGTGCGATTCCAGCATCTAAAGCATGAATCTGTTGTTTGTCGCAACCTCTCTGAACGTAGATGTTCATGCAGGTGACAGAATGCGTGTCATTTTGACGTCGAACCTGTAACCGCAGGACTAAGTTTGGACAAAAGGGCTGAACTGAAAGCGCAGGGGCAGGCCAGCCTCTCCTGGACGTCATCCTTTTTTTCTTTTTTTTTAAATGTTCGGGTGACAGAATTATGTGAACAAGACCTCTTAAGAGTGGACTTGATTGAGCATGGAGGTAAACCTGTTTTATATTCTCATTTTTTCCTGTATCTTAAAGCTCCTGGGATCAACTCGGGACACGTCGTGCAGCGCACTCCGTCCTGCTGGTTTAAAACCTGTCCTCCATTAGTCTCAACTTCATCTGTCCCATGTGTCTTCAGATTGTGAAGGTGTGGAGCGAAGATGGGGCTGGCAAAGTGGTGGAGATCCCGGCAGACATGACGGCTAGGGATGTGTGTCAGCTGCTGGTCTACAAGAGCCACTGTGTGGACGACAATGCCTGGACGCTGGTGGAGCACCACCCAAACCTCGGCCTTGGTAAGAATACGTGTCTGAGTGCGGATCCGGTTAATTTGATATAATGCTCTTCCTTTGGTTTGTGTTTTTGCTCGGATGAAAAGGCGATTCTTCCACGAGGAATGCTAGATTTACAACGAGACTCAAAATATGACATTTTTCAGTTTAAAATAGTATTTTTGTATCAACCGCACAGCTTTATAAATATTGCTCTGACATCAGCCTGTGATAAAGGATTATCCTTCACCTACAGAGAGTCTTTTCTGCTAGTTTCTGCGTCTAAACTCCTTTTGTGTGTCTGTAAAGGTGGATAAACTCTCCTGTGTGTACATTCTGTGTGTATGTTCACTTGAGCGTGGCCCGAGTGTGTGTGTTTGCCTGTACGTCGGCGGCGGGGAGGTGTGGTAGTTGTGGGATTAAACATTTTCCGTGTTCTTACATCGCCCGTTCCCTCCCAAATCATTTGCTCAAGGGAGTGAAGAGAGGAGAAGGAGGACAAAAGAAAAACACGAGACTCGCAGATTTGCTTCATCACTTCTGCCGTGACTCCCTTTGAAGCTTTTTTAATTTCTTCTGCTTCTTCTCCTTTTCTTATCTGGGTGTTTCTTTGTCCTCTGTGAGGCTTTCCTTCTTCAGAGTTGTATTTTTAGAGTCAAAGGATTGCTTTGTGCTTTCTTGCTTGATCTGCGTTTCTGGAAGAAAAAAAAGTGCAGTGGAGAGATGGAATGCGAGGTGAAGAGAAGGAAGGAGGGGGGAGAGGGAAAGATGAAGGGATAGAAAGATAGAAAGATGAAGAAAGGGGAGAATTGGGAGAGAGGGGGAGGTGAAGAAGGCCTAAACTAAAGCGTCATACCAGAGCAGCGAGGAGCCAATAGCGGGTCTCCATCGGACGAGCCCCTAGCCTTCCTAACCAATCAATCTTCCTTTAACCTTCCACAGGAAATTCCCCTGGTTGTAGCCAACACACACACACACACACACACACACACACACACACACACACACACACACACACACACACACACACACACACACACACACACCAGATATTTCCACCCCTGAAGTGCAGCTAGAATGCTGTTTTTAGCACAAACAGTAACCGCAGTGTCACCAAAATAAAACTTGTTTGTCTTTAAGAGTGTTTTAATTTTTTTCTTGATTTAAATAAAACTTTAAAGTGACTTTAGGGAAGAAAACCCTGAAATCTGCACCAGACCTGAAGCATCCTGACAGTATCAGTGTCTAATCGGCTTCATACGCCTTCACTAGAACACACACACACACACACACACACACACACACACACGCATACAAAGCGACTGGACCTCTGCGGTTTTTGATGAGCAGGTTTGGCCTTTCTGAGTCCTTTGTGTGTGTGTGTGTGTGTGTGTGTGTGTGTAGTTTGTATTTTGCTTATGGCTTTGCTGCTTTCAGCAATCAGCCTAAATACATGACATCATCTTCCTGCATGACCCCCCCTACACACACACACACACCATCTCACACCACTTCTCCTCTCCGCCTTCACCTCCTCCCTCCCTCCGTGCCTCTTCTTTCTTGACGGCCCCTCATTCAGCATCTCACCCCCCCCTCGCTCGGCTCATAGTAACAGGAGATTTTTCTTGCTGTGTCATTGTATTCTATAGTACAGCCAGCCGAGGATGTAGTGATAAATATAGATGCAAAAACCTCCAGTGGTGATTTGAACAAAGAAAACGGATGAATATTCTGACCAGGAGTCAGTTCAGCTCTAAGATAGACGTGGAAACTCTGATTCTTAGAGTCTGATTTAAATAACGTGAGAACAAACAGTAACAGGATTCATGTCTACATACAGCAAGTTACACTGAAACTTCATAGATTTGTTTTATTTCATCAAATACCATCTCAACACTGTTGGCCAAAAACTTACTGGTGTAAAAAAATGTTCTTAATATTTTGTCCACTAAAGAAAACTAAATTGAAAGAGATTAAAGTCGACTGCAGTAAACTCAAAACAAAAGAATAAAAAAGTTACTTCCAGATTAAAATGGGAATAAAAGACTGAAGTTCTAGTGCAAAGTCCTACTGTACCCATAATGCCTTGTGTAAATGAACTATGATGACCTTTATATTTGAAGGTTCAGGTTTGGATACTGATTTCCAATTCTTAAACAGATATATATATTAGAGGTGGGCATAGATTAATTTTTTAAATCTAGATTAATCTAGATTAATTTTGAAATTAATCTAGATTAATCTAGATTAAAATGGCTCATTTGAATTCTGCCAAAGGGTTCATAATACCGGTATGTGTGTTCATGAGGCTGAAGAGTCGTGATACTTCAAGTCTAGAGTTTAAGGTTAGTAACAGCTGACCCACTGTTTGGATCAGCTGTTACTAACCTAACAAGAAATACTAAACCTGTCAGAACTTCCCTCAGAAACCCAGACCTGAGTCACAAACCAGAACCTCCAGATGAGCTCTGAGTTCATTTTAACAACCTCTGATGGTTGATCAAGTTATCAGGATGAAACATTTTAACACTAAAACACATTGATCTGTAATCAGAGGTCTGTTTCCTTTAACTTTACAGCTGTTTTCTGAGGCTCACTCTGTTTTAATAGTTTTACTGTAGAAACCTTCTCATCTCCTGACAGTAAAGGATTACATTTAGTTTACAGGTCACCTGATTAAAGCATCAACTCTCTTTTTTACATCAAATAACTTCATGCTGATTTTTTTTTAGCTGTCAAAAAATTATTGTAGCATCCAGTTTATCTGTAATGGATTAAATCTGCCTTAAAATGACTTCATTTCTCTGCTGTTTATTTCCCATGATCCCATAGGGCTGTTTCATCATGTTTTTGTTAAATAAAACCACTTTAGGGGATTTAAACATTAACGAGTCTGAAAACTAAAGACAACCCTCTGATAAAGTCACTGACAGATCAATGTGTTTTAGTGTTGATATTGTTTGATTGGTTGAATGTTCAGCTGTCAGTTATGCTGAGAAACGCAGCACGCGCTGCCACATTCACTTTAACGAGAGGCGCGTGCACAGCTGAGGCTGTCGGCCCAAATAACACGTCGGTTCACCAGGAAACACCTGGAACCAGACAGCCAGTCCAGACCTGGTTGATGACTTGGTCGAAGTTCTGTGGGAACTCTACCAAGTTGTTGCCGCGGGTTTGTGACTCGGTCAGCGCTCTGCTGCGTCTCCTCCAACCTGGATCAAGTCCGAACCACACGGTCCGGTTCAGGAGGAGGGAGCGTATGCTGAGGTTGGCACGGGCGCGCGGCTCCCGGACGCGCCTCTTTCACCTCCTTGGGTCCAGGTGAAAATCCTGGACCGGAACCGGCTCCCGGTGAAGGAGACACGCCTCACGTCTCCCGAACGCGCGCTTTACCTGGACCGCGGCTCCCAGTCCGGGTGAAGGATCGGGTCGGATCCGGGAGCCGCTCCAGGTGAAGTGAGCGTTCGGGAGACAGGAGCCGCGCCTCCTTCAGCTAGACCGGGGGAGCGGGTCCTGCTGCAGGTCCGGACTCCGGAAAGATCCGGGCCAGGATCGGAGTCTGCCATTTGGTAATGCCTGTACATCTCCTAGACCCAGCAACCCAATTTAGATTAACGGCGTTATTTTTTTTATCGCGTGATAACAGTTTCGCGTTAACGCAGCGCGTTAACGGCGTTATCGGCCCAGCACTAATATATATATAAGTATATATATACCTGCTGATACTGATCATGTCTGATTTCATCTCAAAGAACTATAAGAAACAGAATACATTTCATTTATGTTCCTAGTTTCTGGTAAAGTTAGCTGTTATAAGATTAGACTGGCTGATCAGCAGTTGAACCAGCTGACTGATTCTGATGACCGACACATTTTAGTTCATCTATTAATAATAATTATAATAAACTATGTGTAAAAACTTAAAATGTTTTGTGAGTATTATGAGGTGTTTGAGACTCTTATTTTGAAGGATTGAAAGAGATATGCACGCTCACCCCCAACTCTGTTATAATAATAATACAAACAGTGGGGTCTGACTTTATTCTGTTAATTATATTTTGAGTTTAATCTTGAAACTGAGAAACTAATAAAATAAAACCTCTTCCCACTAAGTTTGTTTTACTGGTGAGTTTCTCTAAAACACCATCGTTTATGCCACATATATTTATTATTTATTTATTGTATTGACCCAAATATAGGACGACCCTGATTATAAGACAACCCCCTTTTCAAGACTAATCTTCAGGAAAAAAACTAAACTCACTTTTTAAAGAAGCTTTTTATTTGAGAAAGAACTTTAAATAATACCATTATTACAGACCTTTAACATGTTCCTATTAATTTAATCACAAAAATCTGGAATGCATATTCTAGCGTGTGTGGAGTTCTGTCAGGAAGACACGAGAGATACTGAACAAGAACCGAGCAAAAAATACCACAGTAATGCAAACTGTCAGAGCTTTGCTCATGACATGTCAGATCAAAAGTCTGCATGAGGCTTTAACTCACAGTCCTCTGATCAGCTGAGCTCACACAGTCGTCCCGTCTCCTCCCACAGAATGTCATCGCCATGATGCGCCGTCTTTGGTCAATACACTCCATAACTCCATGTTTCCTGGCTGCCTGACAGCTGTTTGATGCCTCTGCTGCATTGACCACCATCATCTTAAAATTAGCGTCAACACTTTGCCTCCGTTCTTTTAATTTGCCCCACTTTTAATCCAGTCTGCTCCGGTCGGCGTCGACTTTACAAAACGCTGGCGCCCTCTGCTGTTGCGGCCGTGTAATGACCCCAAACAACTATCAGAATGTGTCACTGGTTAGACCTCGATTATAAGACAACCCCGCATTTTCACATTATTTTCAATGAAAAAACCTCGTCTTATATCAATACGGTATTTATGCCACATTAAACATAGATCTTCACAATAAGACTCTTCTGGTTTCAGTTTTAAAATCTACATCAGTTTGTTAATTATGTATTTTACAGATTTAAAAATGTTAATTTGCATCTTCAATCCCCTAGTATATATTCAACCACAAATGTTTATACAGATCCATAAACCTCCCTTATGAATAAGTACTAGAGCTGTGTACTTTGATAAAGAGTGTTTTTATTTGTGAGGCCTTTAACGCGGCCCCTCTGTCTGTGTCCTCGTGCAGAGAGATGTCTGGAGGACCACGAGCAGGTGGTTCAGGTTCAAGCCTCCATGAGCAGCGACAGTAAATTCCTCTTCAGGAAGAACTATGCCAAATATGAATTCTTCAGGAACCCCCTGGTGAGTCCCTCTCATCCCTGAAGTGACCTTTCCATGACTGCTTTTGCTTAGCACGCAGCCCCATGCACACACACTTAACTCACACATGCACACACACTTAACTCACACATGCACACACACCCACTCACCCAGCATGAGCTCATGCATTTATTTCTTTTTATTTATCTTTTATTTTTGGATTGATGCTGCTGAGGGCTAAAAATTAGAGTTTTTAAATTCTAAAGATATATTTTTTTCATGTTTGAGTATTTTCTTCATAAATTCTTGGCACCTTTGAACATTTCTTCACAGTATTCTGAGATTTTCCTTTATAGTCTTTAAACCCCACATGACCTGGAGTCCAGATTGACTGGAGCTGATGTGTGAAGATAAATTCATCACGTTTTAGCTGATGCTCTGGTCATCATGTTACATGAATGTGGATAAATCGATGCCAACATGCTGATGTTTCATATTGAGTTTCATCATCTTTAGGTCACTGTGTCAGCGTACTATCAGTAGGTGAGGAAGCTGATGTAAATCATCTTACATTCACACAAAGAGCCATCTCAAGGAACTGAAAATGAACTGGTCCAAGTCCTCCCAGCTACAACTAGCACTCAGATTCAGTAAGAATTTGGGTTTTTTCTAAACAGACCCTGAGTCTTTGTTTTGGAGGATCGAGGTCAGTGTTCTCTGACCTGCTGGCTCCTCCCAGTGATGTGGGCTCAGCTCGGGGCTCTGGTGTTGCGTGTTGACAGCGTATACAATGACATTACTGGTGTGGTGATTTAGGTGTGTGTCAGAGCCAGCAGGTGACCTCAGCTCTGTGGTAATGAGCACAGTAAAACACCAGAGTGCTCGCCGCGCCCTGTCAATCACGCTAAGAGTGGCGCTGCTGGCTAAAGGGGATTACATCAGCGGGTGAGATCATACTGCATCTACTCCGAGGCTAGAGTGCCCTCACCCCCTCCCAACACGTTGTCTTTGAAACCTCATCACACACACACACACACACACACACACACACACACACACACACACACACACACACACAGATGCACTTTGTAAAGAGAGATGCTTCCCCTCTCTTTGCTAGCACATGCACTAAGTGGTTTCAAGTGACCGTATCTTTTTTTGGTCCTTTTCTCTGTCACTCATTGTCACAAGTTTATTTTTCCACCCAGAACTTTTTTCCAGAGCATATGGTGGCTTGGTGTCATGAATCTGATGGCACCATCCCTCAGGCACAGCTTCTACAGGTAAGGAGTCACAGGCATCCATACGCAAAGGTTTAGTTTCAAAAATAAACTCAGACTTTATTTTGAGGGTTCAGATCAGACAGGGTGCATGTGAGGAAGAGGTTTTAAAACTTAACACTGTTTAGCAGCCTGCTATCACAGAAGTCTTCTGGGATATCTGTTAACAGACTTTTAAAACCTGTATTTTGATATAAAATTTATATTTACTAGAATTTAAAGAAATACATATCAAGCTATTACATGTTAAATAAAGGAAAAACAAACATAAGAGCAGCATAAAGGTTTGTTCCAGCAGATATTTAAGGTATTTTGTTTGCTAACGATTCCAGCCACTTTAATATTTATTGTTCCTGTGGGTTGAGAATAAAACGATAAAGCAGATCTGATAATCAATTCCTCCACACAGCATGTCAGATGTGCTTTTATTTTGGCGGTAAATAATACCACCTGTCATTAAACTGTGAGTCACAAATCCTAGAAAATAGGTTTGTAATTTATGTAATCATAATTATTCATTTATCCTTTATTGTCCTCTTGGGGAAATTATTTCTCAGCATTCGACCCTCATTTACACCTCATTTGTACGACACATGGCCTGCTGGGACCCTAACCCTAAATAAGTTCACAACCCTAGATTAAATAATCTGGGAATAAATCTCATGTAAATAAAGTTCCACTAAATAATTCATGTCAACAGTTGAAAATGTTTTGATGAACAGACTTTTCTTATGGTGCAAAAGCCTAAACAGATCTAATCTGTCCCACGTTCAATCCCCGTTTTCCCGTTATGAATAATGTTCTTTTAGCAGACTCCTTTAATAGACTCCTCCTTTTGTGTGAATGCCGTAGTTGATATTAGTCATCCGTAAAACAACATAAGTCAATGCTCAATGGGAGAAATGTTCCTGTGTTTCATTTTTCTAGAACTTTCTGAACTCGAGCAGCTGTCCTGAGATCCAGGGCTTTCTGTACGTGAAGGAGCCTGGAAGAAAGTCCTGGAAGAAGCTTTACGTGCTGCTGCGACGCTCTGGGCTTTACTACTCAACTAAAGGAACATCCAAGGTGATAAATTATGGCTGCATAATTTCAGAAACAGGTGTAAAGGAGTCAAAACGGAGAGTTAAGCACTTTTTGGATGTCAGAGTCTTGGAGTGAACCAACCTCTAACTTTATGTTAGGACTATTTTTAACTAAATAAAAAGCACATGTTTTATAGCTAGATTATAATCTTCTATCAGATATTTTTTACGGTGCTGTGAAAAAGTTTTTGCCCCTTACAGATTTCTTCTGTTTTTGCTGACTTGTCACATTTAACTCATTGGTTGCCAGCCATTATCTGAAAATAAAGCCCCTCACTGCCAGAGCTTTTGAGCATTTTTACTGTTTTTTTGAAGAGTCACAGAATATTGTGCTCTATGACTGTGTAAACACCGAAACTACTAAAAAAAAAGAACAGACTCTCTTCTTTCATCAGAAAAAGATGGCTTGTTTCTAGCTTTTTTTGTTCTTTCATAATCTGCTGTAGAACATAGGAGGGTTTCACCAAAAACACCAGTTTCTGACCAAAAAATGGAGAAAACAGGCTTTTTGTGTAAAAAGAGATGTCAGGCAGAAAATATAAATATGAAATATGATGTAAATAATCATAATCACACACACTCATCATATATAGACCTGTGTAGAAACACATTTACATATATATATATATATATATATATATATATATATATATATATATATATATATATATATATGTACAGTATAGATATATATCTATATATATATGTTCTGGCTCCTGGATCTTGCTTGGAAAAAAAAAAAAAAAAGAACGGTTCTGATCTACTTGTGTGAGTGTTGATCTGGCTGCCATGAGTTGATTGAGACAGTTTTTACCGGCGATTGACTGTAGGAACGTGTTTTTTCAATTAGCAGCTAGTTAGCAGTTACTGTCAGCTGGAAACTAATGCTTCCCAAATGGATCGTGTCGTCATGGGTCGGCTTATTCATGATCACGTGACACACACAGGTGAAAATTAACTTTAGAGGCGTGATATTTACTCACAACATGCGCGAGGACGCCATTTAGCCCGCCCCGTCAAAAGACGACTTTAGTCGTCTTTGGCAGTGAATGAGTTAAATGTTTCAGACAAACTGATTTAAGTCTTAAACAAAAATGCAACTTTCAAATGATGATTTCTTTAATTAAAGGAACAAAGGTCTCCAAACCCGACCTGGTTCTATGTTCTTAGTTTGAAAAATGCTTTTTGTATTTACTCAGGTTTTCTGATCTGGTCTGCTCTGACGACTGAAGACCGTCTGTAGTTTTTGCCTCATGTTGTAGCTGACTCAGGTGTTCCTGTCTGTCCCATCTAAACAGGAACCCAGACACCTGCAGCTGCTCTCAGACCTGGAGGATAGTAACATCTTCACCGTCATCACAGGCAGAAAAATGTACAACGCCCCCACAGATTACCAGTTCTGCATCAAGGTAAAACACCGTTCTATTATTAAACGTCTGATCTGACACATTAGATAGGATAGGTTTCCTAATAAAGAAGACATCTGTGTTTTTAGTGTTTAGTGATCCAAGTTTGTCCATAAAAACATATCAAAGAAGTTTTTTTTATAGAGTCTTTCAAGGTAAGGATCACAAGGTGTTTTACCAAGATAAACAGATGAGACAATTAAAAACAAGTTAGACAAATATATACAGAGAGATTAACAGAATATTAAACGGAAAAGGAGACATCAGAGCACACGACTAATCTACAGGGGTTCATGAAAAAGCCAGATACCCACTGAGTCCACTGTATCAGGATCAGGGGGACAGAGTTCCAGAGTCTGGGGCTCATAGCAGCAAATGCTTTTAGCCTGGTACGCTGCACAACCAGGAGGCTCTGACCACCAGACCTCTGCTGGGGGTGTGAGGATGTATGTTATGATTAAGCTGTCCCACGTTGGAGCTCTGATAAAACCACTTTATAGCCAAAGAGCCTGATTCCTCTTTACGTGTTTATCGTGTGTGTGTGTATGTGTGTCAGAGGACATGAGGGTTAACAGCAGGACCTTCACACTGAGTCTCCATCTCAACGCTATCGGTGGTGTTTCACCTGCTGGTCTGGGATCAGCCTGAATGCTCTTTAACTCACAGGCTCATAAATACACCTGATTGGGGGAGGCAGGATTGTTGCTATGGAGACATGAATTCATTTATCTGTAGAGTTTGCATTTAAAAGAGACGAATAATCCCTCCTTTTCCTACAAGCAGAGAAATGGTTCCTTTTTTAGGCACAGCCTTGCAGAGTCATGTCTTATACATGTCCTCTATGCTGATTCATTACTGTTTCTCTTTGTGTTTTCATTGGCTAACATTATTTGTTGCTATAATGAATTCAACTTGATCAATAATGGCATATTTAGGTTTTCTAGAGTGGTTCAAGGTTCCTTATTTGTTACATGTGTAGTTTTACAGGTACCTTATCTGAGGATAGAAGGTCTTCCTGAATCCTGAGTCTGCCAGTCTTATCTGTGATGCTCCTAAATGTCTTGTCTGATTTCAACAGCTGAACCAGTTAATTGTTGAGGTGGTCTTTAATAATTCTGGTAGTTCTGATCCACTGTCTCTTGGATCTAAGTCGGTCCTCAAGGGCTGATATCCAGCATGCTTTAGTTCCTTCCTTGTGCCAGCACACCTGATTCGATGATTGAATCACCTGTTCTGCAGGTCATCGAGCTCTGCAGAAGGCCTTTAATCAGCCACTGACTGAAATCAGGTGTGTTGAAGCAGAGAAACCTCTAAAACATGCTGGATACCGGCCCTCTAGGATCAGGACTGGACACCGCTGATCTAAATGTCCTGCAGGGATGGAAGATCAGACCTGCAGCAGTGTTCAGCTGCATGGATCTCCCTCTGTAGGGCTTTGTGGTCCTGAACACACCACTAAACCAGGATGTAGTACTTTGTATAAAAGTGCTTTCCACACACCAGGATCACCAAAGAGACCTCAAACGTCCTCAGTTGATTCAGGTGGTACAGACATGACAGCCTCAGACCTGTGAGTGTCACAAGTTTATATTAAGAGTACAACAGATGACTGAACACACATCCTAGTGGAGCTCCTGTGTTAAAAATGGTGTTTTACCACCTGTAGCCTTGCCTTAAATTCTGAAGAGGAAGAGGAGGAGGACGGTTGTGAAGCTGTTAGATTAACAGGTTCGTGTGACTCTCGTTCTTCTGACATCAGGCTGCATTGATTGGAGCATCAGGCACACTAGGCTGACCTGTGTAGCACCATGTGATGGATACGTTTCAGGGTATGCTTGGTCCTCTATTGCAGTGTGGTAAATACTGGATAATTCCTGTTGCCTCATCGTCAAAATAAAAATGTCAATATTATTGAAAATGGTGTATAATAGCTGTACATGATGTACTTTCCTTCTAGAATCAGGAGTGGCTCACCAAATAAGACTTTTTCAAACTTAAGAGGCCCAGTTTGTTATTCTTCTGACACATAATGATGCTATCAGACATAAACACTGAACATTTTTTTAATTCAAAACTGAATAATCCTATTTTTTTTGTTACTGTTGATGGTGTAATGGAAAAGTTTGTGTTCTCTCACTTTTATGATAAACATTTGATCAATGAAGGTGCCTTTATAGTAGTTTGTGTCCCTCTTAAATAAAAAATGGAGTTACTGGAACTGGTGAGTCACTTGGTTATTACAGGAAGCAAAAACAAAGCCAAACCTCTAAAACTCAAAGATTCTAATCTTGATAATTAGAGTATGAACCAGTGTGATAAATTGTACGTCTTTGGAGGGCAGCACGTTTGAAGGTCTGAGTAAACCACAAAAGGATGTCTGATTGTGTTTGTGTTCATGATGTGTTTCTCATTAATTTAATCCCCCGCTGCGTCCGCTGTTTGGTTGACAGCCCAATAAAGTGAGGAGCGACTGTAAGGAGCTCAAGATGCTGTGTGCGGAGGACGAACAGAGCAGGACCTGCTGGATGACTGCCTTCAGACTGCTCAAAGTAAACTTTGATTTGTTGGATTTCAATCCAAAGCTTTAAAGTTGTAAAACTGGTTCAGAGGTTTGTAGCTAATTAGCATTTATTTTAGCAGTTTAATAAATAAAATGATGTTTTCTGTCCTCCACAGTTTGGGATTGTGCTCTATCAGAACTACAACGTGCCCCAACAGAGAAAGTCTACCAACTCGCCTTTCTCTGCGCCTGTGGTGAGGATCTCCTCTCTGCTGTCACTTTATCCCATCCCACTCAGCTAAAACCAAGCTGACATAATAATTAGCTGATGGTAAACTGAAAACGGAGTTCCAGTCGTACTTTTTTGCAGCTTTTGTGTTAAGATTTTATGAAACAAAAGTGCATCGACACACATCAACTTATCTCTGAGTAGATTTATATATAACGTTAATACACATGCATGGTATTTAAGGCTGCACACACACACGCACACACATGGCAAACTGAAATTTGTTCTAAAATGAACACACTGTTTCACCAAGTCTAATTCCCTCACACTCTAGTAAAGGTGTCATAAGCTCCTCATGAAAGATTGTGAAGTAAATTAAGCCACAAGTCTCAAGTAACTAGACAAACTTTGCACCTAAACTTTAAAGATTTATACAGTGAATTAGCCTGTTTGCAGCCTTTAGGGGAAAAGATTATGATTCAATAAGCCCAAATCTCTCAAACCAGTTGGTAAATAGTGTTTTTAAGCCTGTAATACCCAATGAAGCCACGTTTTGGGGCTAATGGTAAAATATTTTTTGAAAAAAGTTGTTTGTCAAATTTTGTTTTTGAAATAATGGAAAGAAAGGAGTTCTAAAGAACCCTGAGCAGTTAGAGTGGGACAGCCTGGAACCAGGAGGCTTGTTCTTTTCCTCAGAGGAGCGTTTGAGGATTGACTGAACTGGGTCTGTGTGCAGACAGGATTTGTCATGCTCCAGTGACTGCGTCTGGCTTGTTTGACCTCTGACCCTTGTCAACCCCCCCACCCCCTCTGCCCTCCTCCCCCAACCACTACCACTCAACCCCTCCCCCACCACCCACCCTCCTAACAGCGGAGTGTATCCGAGAACTCTCTGGTTGCCATGGACTTCTCAGGAAGAACCGGCCGCGTCATCGACAACCCCGTGGAGGCTCAGAGCGCCGCCCTGGAGGAGGGGCAGACCTGGAGGGTAAGCAGGTTTGAGACGTAGAAGAAGAGGACAAGATTTTCCTATTTATGTTTTTGTTCATTCATTTCTCTTCTTAAGTATGTTTTTGCCAGTGATTGGCCATACAGTATATCATGATGCTGTACTATTTCTGCGTATATATACCGGTATTTAAACCAGGCTGCTGGAGAAACCTGCATACTTGTTAGTTGCCACAGGAGACTAGGAGTGGGATGCTTAAACTGCTCAGAAATAGTTAAAAATAACCAGGTATCACAGAGTCTGTAATAATAAAGTCCAGTGACCAGCTACCCCAACCCTAAAACTTGGTACCTGAACGGTTGTTGTCCTAAATAGGTCCAAATATCAATTCATGTTCTAAGTGGTCTAATATTTTTAGGGTAGATTTTGAATCTTTTCACTAAAACTGCTCCATTAGAAGCTTTTATAACTCAGAGAAGGCTCAGACTCTTCATTTTAATGTGGCTCATTCCACTATATTGGTTTTTAGACACCAACAGTTAGTCTGTGCACAGTTAATTTATGACTGCCTCCTTTAAAACTGCTACAATTGATCAAATTATTTTCAGTTCCACCTGGCAAACAGGAGTTGATTATAATTAGAATATGACTGTATCACTTGTGTGGTGTCCCTCAGGGGTGTGTTCTCAGTCCAGTGTTGTTTTTATCAGCCACTTTGATTTTAGTCATGTCCAGATGTGATAGTTTTAGTCAGGGTTAGTCAATGGAAGTATTAATCCTTTAACAAAGTAATTTAGGTCAATACGTTGGAAATTAGTAGGGATGCACCGAAATGAAAATTCTTGACTGAAACTGAAAATGAGGAAACCAAGGCTGAAAACTGAAACACCAAAAGAAATGATTATGTCAATTATTAGAATCATAGCGTTGATGTGTACTAACCTCACTAAAATCAAGGCATTGCAATAAATCAATTACACAACTAATAGAATGGTGAGAGGAGGGAAAAATACTGTCTGTAACTTGGAGAAGCCCTGTCCCTGTCTGACGATGTGACAGCAGCAGGCAGCAACAGGGAGTGCTTTTAAAGTGCTCTATTAAAAAAACTACACTCTGGTTCCGGTCGGACTGGGGACCAGTCAGGGTGGACTGGGTCCGAAAAACCTCCCTGGCATTTTAGGCCGTGGCAACCCAGCATGATCTTACCGGTGATGATCGGTTTCTGTCCGGGGGGCTCGGGGGCTGTAAGCCGTGTCCGTAGCGCTCTGCAGCAGGAGGAGCAAATTAAAACAAGCCGCTCAGATCACAGGCTGTGAGGACGGCTCGTTGTGGTCCGGACCGGCCCCAAATCACCAGCAGAGATAGTGACATAAGTCCACACCGCAGACATGCTGGCTCTTATCCCGTTTCCTGCATGCTGGCTGCTCTATTTGCTCGCCGCATCACACGTTTCGGCCATGTTGTTTTGGTGATTTAGGTGTTTCAGGCCCTCAGTGGCTGAATTTTTGGTGCATCCCTAGAAATTAGAGTCACTCACTGGGTGACTGTAGCGCCACATTTCTAGTAAAACAAAAGAAACAAACAAGCGACTCACTGTGGAGTTGATCAAATGACACAATATGGAATCAGTCAGCAGGGTTGTCACAAGCTGTCAAGAAGTATTCTTTGACTAAGTATCCATTTGATAAGAGAGCGCCACCAGACAGCAAAGAGTGATGCCCCGGAGCTAATAAAAGGAGGGTTCAACCCCGCCACAATAAGAGGATGCCCGGAAGTGGAGGTTGAGGTCACATGGTTTACAACAAACTTAGTTCACCCAAACACTGTTTTCATCTCGTCACACCATCGAACACTCACAGACGTCTCATTTTAGTCATCAAAGAGACTCTCTTAAAAAAAGGTGCCTTAACGCTATAATTTTGTTGTAGTCCTGATCGATGAAAACAACACTGTCTCAGTCCCATACCCATTATTTTATTTATGAATATGCTGTCTATGGTTCAGACCCTTAAGAAATACAATGACCTTTTTTTAAAAGTGGTTTGGGAACAATGTATAAATCGGCCTGCCCCAGAATCTAAAAATGTGTAGATTCACAAAAATCTCTTCTACGTATAATTCAACTGACATGAAATCCTTTATGACGAAATAAAAAATGAGAGACTTTAGGTTTTGGACACCCGGAATTTCATGGCTTTAGGTAACTTTTTGAAAGTGGTCACAAGTTCAACAAGCAGATTTCCTGATTTGTTAAAATGATCTCCTTTTAGAACAGAAGGGGATTTGTTCTAATCTGTCATTTGTTCTTTGTGGGTGGGATGTAGTCATCCATCTGCATCTTGTCTTATGCTTGAATGCTTTGTGTATAAGGAGACTTTTTAATGTGATACATTTTGTTTCTCACAGAAAAGGACCCACCGTATGAATGTCCTGGGGAGCCCCAGCCCACTGCATCCATCCTCTCTGAGCTCAGGTATTCCCACCTAAAACACACCTCTCAGCCCCAGAACCCTAAAGACCAGCAGCCCCACCTCATTATGTCTGGTGTTAAATGTCTAAAGGTCTTTAATGTCAAACAAAACATGTCTGTTTTGTTCCAGTGATCCACAAGACACAGGTGTGGTTTCATGGTCGCATCATGAGAGAGGAGGCACACAAAATGATCCTACAGCAAGGTCAAGTAGATGGGTGAGTGGGACGGTTTCCCTCATTCATTTTAGACGTTTGGTTTAATGACATTTATGAAGGATTTAGTTAAAAAGAAAGAAAAGGTTGTAAATGTCTCCCTCTCTCTTGCAGGTTGTTCCTGGTGCGGGACAGTCAGAGTAACCCCAAGGCGTTCGTGCTCACCTTGTGCCACCATCAGAAGATCAAGCACTTCCAGATCCTGCCGGTCAGTTCACTTAGACAGCAGCTTAAACTGAACACTGCTGGAGAAAGATATTGACTTTTATAAACAAATCTGGTCCTAAATCCATTAGACCACAAAACCCTGGGAGGTTCTAGAGTTGAAAAGCCAAGTGCATTACTTTAAAATGTGCTGACTAGTTCATATGAAGGTTTAAAAAAGGTTTTTAAAGAAAAATTGGCTTCCGACCATTTGTTGAAATAAAAATGTGGCTTTATTCACCTGGTTCTTGTGTACCTTCAGCAGCTCAGTGTGTCTGTCCAACTGACCGTTTCCTCCTGGTTCTGACCTGCAGTGTGAGGAGGACGGTCAGGTGTTCTTCAGCCTCGACGATGGAGCCACCAAGTTCACCGACCTGATCCACCTGGTGGAGTTCTACCAGCTCAACAGAGGAGTGCTGCCCTGCAAGCTCAAACACCCCTGCACCACCGTGGCCTTGTGACACTCCTTCCGACCCCCCCCCCCTTATTTGCACACCTCCCCGTCACCCCCCCTCCCTTTACTAAACGATGGGGTTGAGGAGATGGAGGGAACGCAGCGCTGTGATTTTGGGACCAGATCAGCAGGAGTTCTGCTTTTCTCTGCCTAACTGCTGTTTGGGTGTCGGACTGAGAAAAGTCGACGTGTTATGGATGGTGGACTCGGCTCCTGTGATGCTCTCCTGGAGATTTGGTGGATTTTAGTTGCCGTGCCGACCCTGAGGAACACCGTATACCTGAAAACACAAGACCACTACCTAACATCCTAACAGCGGGAGTGCTGCAGGTCTTCTGAACAAACTCCTCCCTCATCCTTCGACACCTCTCACCCCCCACCCCCCACCCCATCCTCCAGGCCTGATAAGCTGTGGTGCCCGCCCCACCCTTGCCCCCTCTCCACTGAGGTCGGGCAGGGAGCGCCACCCTCTGACTTCCTCACAGATCATCAGGGATGGATGGGAACCTCTCTGGGTCCTATCAAACTCGATCCTGGAGTTTCTCAACCTGTGCAGTCCAGTCTGGATAAGCTGACACCCTGACCCTCTTTCAGACTCCTTTAACGGGCTCGACGCGGCACCCCTGCTGCGTCCTGACCCACAATCCCCCGGTGCAACCCCGATCCCGCCTCCACAGAAGCTCAGAACAGTCGGGAGAGACGGAGAAGTGGCTGAAGGCAACATGAGCAGAGCAGCGGTGAGGGTTTGCTAAAAGGACAGAGGAATGTTTATCAGGAAGGCCGTAACGGGCCTCTCTTGTAGAGTTGATTACTTGATGTCATTTAATGCTGTTTTATTAATGTCGATTCAATGCAGAACTAGTTTTGCACTCCTGGGCGGACAGACAAACAGCTCTCTGAATGAAGCTGCCTCCTCTTTCTCTCCTCCACTCCCTTTCTGAAAAGCATGCATGTGATTTTCCACCAGCTCGATTGGATTTACGGCAGCGTGGGAGCAGACTTCCAGCTGAAGACGCAGTGCCTTTCAGAAAGGTTTAGGAACATCTCCATGAATGAATGTGCTCTTTAACCAGCTGCAGCGCCTCAAGATTGTGAGGAAGAGGAGGAAGACTTTAAAAAAGAAAAACCAGACTCCTAAAAAACCGCGTCCACCACCAAGCTTCTACCATATTGTTTAATCTAAAGGGTTATATTTGTTGGTGAATTTGTCTTTGAATGTCGTTTTCTTTTCCTATATCTGATCTGAGTTCAGTGCTTGCACATTTAAATCATCCTGTTTTGTTTTGTTTTATTTTGGTTGGAGATGACGTGTTCAGATTCCAGCCAGTTCCCTCGTACAAAGCAACAAAAGCACTCTCGTAACTTTTTTTCTTCTTGTTTTAAATATGGAATTTGAACAAATGACTTGAAATGTGAAATCAGCTGACGGTGCACCAACAGCGTCGGCTGAGCTTCACTTGCCTTAAGTGAAATGATGATTATGAGCCATGTGTATGAAATTGAAGAAGCTATCTTAAAATGCACATACAGTGAGACATAAGGGGATGGAAGGAGTGGTGATATGAACCAACGCGTTGAATGGTGCAAGAGTTTGGGAAATAATCGTATTTGCTGTCGTTTGCCACTTTTATAACTGTATGCTAAATATGGAGCTACTTAATCTACTCCTGTACATTTAATTTAATTTAATTAAAGGGGCAATTAAAGAGATTTTAATTTATGATAAAGTCAGTAGAACAAAAACTTGAATTAAAACAATGAGATTGTAAATCTATGATTTTCCCTGAGAAAGCGTTCTGATATTAGAGTTGGCAAAACCCACAGGAAGTGAACGTTTTAGTGAGGCGATGCAATAAAAATGATGGTGTTTTCTTCAGACCGGGCCCGGTTCTCCTCATTGAGTCTGGACTCCTACAGTCAGGATGGTTCTGGGCTCAAATCTCAAGTGGTGTCTATCTGATAGAGCTGGGTTTAAACTTCTTAAATACAGTTTATTGATTTAATTCAACCTAAAAAGTAGTTTAAGTTTTCTAAAGAATATTTAACGTGTTTGAAGTATTTTCCTGCCCTGATGCGTGACTACCTATGATCTCTAGCTGTTAGCTTCATATTTAGCATACAAACAATCTCTACTTAAATCTCCTCTAAATTAAACTATTTGTGTCAGATATAAATGAAGACGGGAGAGTTTATATGCACAGCAAGATTCTGATATTAACCCCACTTGGATTCATTAAAACCACATCTTGTGATTAACTTGCCCCAAATATGATTATGTTTTAAAGCAGTAAAGAATTTTATCAGGATTATATTCAGTTACAATATTTATTCTTTCTGTGCTGCGTTCACCTGAAGGATAAAAATCATGATTTGTTTAATGATGACAGCAGCAAGAAATGAGATCTGAACATAATCAATCCTGTTTGTGTTTTAAACATAAATGATACCAAAGAAGGATTTGACATTTGCTCTGTCAGCTGCTCTTCTAGAGATGACACAAAGTTAACTTGAGTTTCTGAGAAGTATAAATTTGATTTAATTGCTCTTAGAAATAAAAAAAAGTTTAGAAAGCTGAGGAGAGATGGTGTTTTGAGGGATCTGGAGATGCATGTTTTGCATTTTTCTTGGTCATAAAAAAAATCTATAATTGTTAATTTTCTCACAAGGGGACCTGGATGTATAACGTTACCAGGATTATAAATGAAAACTCATAAATTCAAGGGTAAAAAAATTAGAATGA
The DNA here is from genome assembly GCA_006937965.1 of Callopanchax toddi. Taxonomy (NCBI): domain Eukaryota; kingdom Metazoa; phylum Chordata; class Actinopteri; order Cyprinodontiformes; family Nothobranchiidae; genus Callopanchax; species Callopanchax toddi. The sequence goes on from SSNR01000463.1 coordinate 94,676, forward strand.
TGCTGTGCAAGTAAACGGTGTCGTCCGTCTTGGTGAGAAAGCTGTTACTTTAAAAAAAAAAAAAAACCCGTCAAACTCCTTTACGTTTACAGAGCAGGTGTCTATATAAAATTCATGGAGTTTTGTTTTGTTAGTATTATGTTGCGTCTGGGCTGAACATCATTGGAGTCGGTGCCAAACAATCAGTAACTAATAGCTTTTTATTTCCTTAAACCAGCTGTTTTAGAGCAGGAATCATCAGGATGCACAAACAGGACCATGGTGCACATTTTAAACCTCACTTCCACAAGTCCACAGTTTAAAGGAAAAATGCCAAACTTTTGATTTAATTTTTAATCTTTTAGTGAATTTAATGATCAGATAAAATGGATATTTGACATAAAATGTCACTTTTTGCTCCTAAGAATTTATAATTGTTCTTTTTTGTGTTTTAATGAGCAAGGTATTCATAGCTTAATGATGTGAGATCGTCAAACTAAGCAGTGAAGCTGAAAATAAACTTTAAAAATGGCAACAGAAAAAGTTAAATTTGAGACTATCATAATGAATTGTAGCATGCCTGTGTACATTCACTTACGAGACACATTTAGAGGTGATGCTGATGAAGACACTGTGACAGAGTTACTAAGATTAGGTTAGAAAAGAGCAGCATGTCAACATTTTCCAGACTCCAAAATCAGAAATTTCTCTTCAGATCTTTTTAAGATGAAAATTTTAAAGGTGCCACCACAACACCTGTGTCTGTGTGACGTCAGCTACCTGCTCCGTCCTTCAGAATGAGGTCAGGAAATCACTGCCACCAGCAGCTCTGTGCTCCATTAGTCAGGCCTAGTCAGGGCAAACCCTTTCCAGGGATCGGATAATGCTTGAACGCCCCTCTCTGTCCAGCCTGTTAAGCTATAAGTGTGTGTGTACGTGTGTGTGTTTTGGTGGCCTGACTGTTAGGTGAATTAAAGTCAGAAAGAGGAAGTCAGAGCAGACGGGAGTTCAGCTGGAAGTTTCCCAACATTCCCAGTCCTGATCAGTCAGAGAGGGACTCAAAGCCACGTCACTCTGGGGGGTCAGCGGAGACAAGTCGCCGTCCTCCCCTCCCTTTTCTAATCACTGTGCTACGATGCAATCCTTCACACGACAACCCATCATTAGACCACCAGTAGAAAGTATCACCTGTTTTCTAAGTATGTGAAGTTATGGATAAGAAGAAGTAGATGTAACACTGTATGTAGGTCACAGATCACTATGTAAGCGGTGTTATGTGCTCATAATACCATAAAATTAAGAATGATTTATGATGTCCTTTTTTTTTTCATTATTTGATTGTGTGTATGTTGACGTTGTTTCTGGCCAGAAGGTATTTTACAGTATTAAGTTAAACTTTGTTTTCTTTCTTTAAACTTTATGAGATCAAACTGGATCTTTGACTTGTGTCAGATTTCTGAGCATCACCTGTATGAATAAGCTGCCAGGCTGTCGGAGGGAGTCCTCGTCTCCGCCAGCGTCAGATTCTGATTTGTCTTTTAGAATGTCCCCTCTCTGATTTATTCACTTCCTGTCTCTCCAGTCAGTGTTTGGATTATCAGAGTCCACCCAGAGCAGGGTGGTGGTGATGGGAGGGGGGGCTGTCATCGAGATGCTCACACAGTAACATTTTGGGATCTTTGTAGTAGCTTTTATACACCACACGTAGTGCAATTATACGCTGTAGCTGAAGAGGAGGTTTTTTAGCCCATATACTCTTATTTAAAGGTGCATGATTAATTTCACATTCTGTTTTTGCGTCTCACACAGGAATGTTTTACTAAACGGGAATCAGTCCTTCATCCGTCCATCCTAAAGCCTGATGTTTGGTCCAGAACACAGGGGAAACTGACCGTGTGTTTTATTGTTTGGGTTGAAGTCGTCATAAGCTGAAGACAAATAAACATTTCAGGGAACGAGAATAAACGAATCGTAATCATTTTCTGACACGAACCCTCTGTGCTTTGCTTCTTTGTGTCTCTGCGACTCCTGGATCTACGTTGTATCCTGTTCAGGTATTTTTGTACAAATAAGGGACTGATATATTCTCTGTTTATTGGAAATTAGAATAAAAGACAAAAATTGCTATAAACCAAACGTGCCTGAACCTCTGATGTGTTCCTCTGCACAATCTCACAAATCAGCATTGAGAGCGTGTTGGTCCATCAGGTTTGTTTAACATCATAAAACCTTTATAGAGGTGTTTAATCTCAAGATCAATTAACTAGAAAACAACCAATCAAACCTGGTGATGGGTGAAACCAATATCTTTTGATACCATTAGTTTCTGGAACTTTTTCATTGATACTGATACTTTGCCCCTTTTAAAGAAAATCACCTGATTGCACAGCGTTCATTAACCTCTAGGGTCCAAACTCACCCAAGGAGGAGGAGAGCTGCACCTCCAAAATCTAACTTCCTCCAAAAGCATATTTAACCTTTACCTATCGATACAAACTCCACTTAATCAGAAGCTAGAAGACTAAATCAACAGTTACTACCTCAACAAAACACAATTGTGAAAAGACACAAATTTGCATAACTTTGAATATCAATAACAGAGCACTCTTAAATTGATGCAAACCTAACAATATATCAAGTCTCATCACTTCACGTGCAGAACTCATTGAACAAGCAGACATTATCAACTGTCTTCTGATGTTTAATCCTATTGGACCAAACACTCAGACGACTGAAATGTGAACAATCCTCCTTTCCTTTCCCAGTGGGTTCTACATGGCTTTATTTTATAGCACCCAAGATTGCTTTGAGGGCCTGTGTTAGCATATCTGGAGCACTCTGACAAATCATCTAATTGATGAGCGAGGCTTTCTGATAGGCTGCCATAACCATGTGACACGGAAACCCATATGAAATCTCCCTGGGCTGGCTTTTACATCGCCTACATTTAAATAAAAACTTCACACTTTGTGTCAGCACAACGGCATCGCAATATTTTAAAAATATCGATTCCAAAATCCTGACCGGTGGGTATCGAAGTATCGATTCCAGAGTATTGATCTGCCCGTCCAATCAGAACCATGGATTGTGATGATTTCCTTTGATCGAGGCAAATACAAGACCCTGTTAATGTCTCGTATCTACAAGGATTTACTGATACTTTTCTTTAACAAAACAAATACTTTGTTTTCAATAAAATGTTTGTATTTTTGAGCAGCTAAAAATAGGGAAAAATCACAATAAAGTCATTTTCTTCTGTGACTTGTCTTAAAACATTTGGACACCCTTCACTCTAAAGGTTTAAACGTGGCTGTGATGGAATGGTGCTGTGAGGAGTTTCTAACCTAAACAAAGAATCTGAGCTGACCAGGACCCGACTCTGCTCAGGTACCTAACCCTTTAACCCGCAGGTCAACCTGTTGGAGCACATTTCTGCCTCCATCTTATTGATCTTAACTAAAAAAGGAACTATTAAGCTCTAAAACTGATTTTTTTTTAAATATCAGCATGTTTGAATAAGTCAAATGTTATTAACTTAATATTATTTTGTCCTATTATTACCTATAAATTATAACCCTTATTGCACCAAATAAATGAAAAATGTGTTTCTAATTACTATCCATCCTCCTTCCTGAACAGCCTCTGCTCAGAGAAATAGTGTTGCTGAGCACAGCCAAGACTGAAGGGGATCACTACCATTACAACGATAAACGCTGTCAGTTTAACATTACGAGGTTATTTTGGCAGAAATGATTAGAAATGTCTTCCAGACTCGACCTCTGAACAGGAAAGTTACGTTTAGCTGCTGCTGGGAATATTTTTGGCTCTTAAATAATAAACATCAATAAAAATAAACTGAGATAAAGTTGTATGAACTTCTATGAAATGTTAGATGTGGGAGGTGTTTTAGGATGGCAGCAATACGTTCTAGTCCTGGCTGGTTCAGATTTGCTGTTGTTCAAAATTTTTAAGACGTGGGACAAAACTGCCAAGCTGAAACTACTCAAGGACAAAAATAGATTTTATTAAAAGCAAAATGTTTACCTGCTCAACTATATTAAATACTCAATATAAGGCTGTGCGATATGACCTCAAATCATTATCATGATTTATTGAGGAGTTCACCTCGATAACGATTAATGGACGATAACTACCTGTATACACAAAAACAAAACGTTGTCCACTAGATGGGGCTGTAGCAGCATAATTGCTCCACAAACTAAAATTTACAGAAAACACAAAGTATTTAAGAAACAATCTGTTATATTTCACAGATGGATATTACAGAGAGCTGCATCATGTTCTCTATAAAGTGTGGTTGAACTGCGGGTGGAGGACCTGTTACCTTGACTTGTTACTAGTCTTTCTACAGTTTGACTTGTCTTTTGTTTTCATCTCATCCTCCTTGCTGAATCCATCATGTTGCCAAATGATTGATCAAGCATTTTTCTGGGAATAAGCTTCTCTTCTGCCAAATTTACTGCGTTCAAAAATGTAAACACTATACACATTATTACACACTACAGCAAAACTATTGAAAACACAATGCTCAATTTGGGAGGAGGTTCTTTGTTTCATAACTGCCAGTGCATATCTTTTAGAAACTTTACAGTAACAGATCTTCTTAGATCTCTGCAGAGGATTTAGATTTGTGAGTTTCATATGAAGAAAATAAGTCTAGAGAAAATTCTGCATGTACAGTACTGTAACACAACTCAATGCAAAAACAGAATCTATTGCACACAACAGTACTCTTGAAAACATGATCAGGGTGTGAAGTTTTGTTATTTACTTTATTCACACCACACACACACACACACCACACACACACACACACACACACACACACACACACACACACACACACACACACACACACACACACCACAATCACTGTGCGGCATCATGTCGCTGAGCTGCATCGGGCCACATCACCTCATCCACATCACAGGACATATTGTCTCTTGCCAGACACGGCGGGAAAAACACCCTGGAATGGCGAATCCATCCTTGGAAGGCCTCCACTGGGATGTCATCACAGGCCAGCTCCATTGCCCTTAGGAGGTTCTCTCTAGTGTATCTGTCATAAACCTTCCATCTCCACCATGAGAAGAACTCCTCTTCCTCGTTGGCCTACTCCTCTTCTTCCATGACCAGCTCTTCTCCCTCCTCTGATCTGAATTCCTCTCCCCTGACTCTGCCTTCATCCATTGTGTTTGTTTGGAATCTTCAGCAAACTGTGCACTCTGAACTTGTTTTATCCATGTGCTGACAGCATTAGCAACAACTGTCTTCAATTTTGAGTCGTTGTGTGTAATGAATGACACCAGGTGTGTTCATTGTGTTCAAATCTTGCTGACTGTGGCAGCATTTTGCATCACATGAGCTTTCATTTGAGAATATGAGCAGAGTTCATTTGCAACTTGTGTTTTAGCAAAGACAACTGTGTTTAGATTTATGAGAACGGAGGATTGTGTTTTGTGAATTGTGTCTTCATGTGAATAGTGGAAAATGGTGGCTAGATTTAGTAAATGTGTTTAGACAACTGGTCATTTAGTTTAGAGGATTGGCTTTTGATAAAAACTGTAAAACAGATGCTACATACTGTAAACAACAGATTTGATCAAAAATAAGTTCTATCTAATAAAGATGTCCCTTAGTTTGGTTTTGAAGGTAAATTCAAGGCAATAAAATATTCATATTCATGTTTTTAATAAATATTAGGAATAAAAGTATCAATACACTTCTAGCTGTTAGAGTTAAGTGTCTCTGGAGCAGAATACTAAAGCCTGACCCAACTAATGTACTGCACCCTTAATCAGTGTGATTAATTCCACCTGCTACTCTGGAGGTGTCAGAGACGTCACTGTTGACCTCTATCAGGTATTGAATCTAGTTTTTAGATTCATTTCCTTTTAATATATTGGCAGGTTTTCATGGCTACATTTAGACTTTTATTGAAATTCATAAGTTTCCCAATAAACAGCTCTCACAGTTCTCCTGTTTATCTGCGGCGTGTGTACATTTTTTTATTTATGCTGCTGTAAACTAAAATTAACTTTAAAGAATGGCCACCCACTTGTTTGTTTTATCAGGTAAAGCTGAATTCATGTGAAATCACGTGATCAAATATAGACTCTTCCTAGGACGGATTAAACAGAAATTCCCTCTATCAGTATAACCACTAGAGGGCAGTGTTGGCCAGTTGTCTGGTCCACAGTACAGAAATGTTAAACATTAAGTCAATAGTTCTGTTTTGCTGTGTAAACATGAAGACATGGTTTAGATTAAGTCAGGATTTTCTCTGGAAACCATGGCAACCTTCCTGTGGCTCAGCCTCAGAAGTGAGGAGAAAATATTCACCCATGATGCTCTGCTTCAGATCATACGTACAGGAAAACGTTACTTCAGTCTGATGAGAAGCAAGCGGGTATTTTATTAAAGATTCTGATATTTAAAAAGTTTCCAAATGCCTTAAAGTTCATAAAATTGGGAGTTTTTCAACTGAAGTTTAAGATTGTAACATTTAACCCTTTGATAGACTCAAGCACATTTTTATGTTTTTGCTATTTCAATTTTGGTTTGTTTTATAAAATATTTCATGCATATTTTTATGATCATTTATGCATGGTTGTGCATATTTTTTTTGAGTTCTCCTTTTCTGTGTTTGTTAACCTGTTCTAAACAATAGTGCTATCGTCCTCTCAGGAGGGGCACCCAGTTGCAAACAAGCCACCTCCATGCTGGAAGTTGTTCTTTTGTTTATTTCAATATTGTTTTGTTTTAAATGCTCCGGGCTAAAGCTTTAAAGTCCAGAACAATAAGGATTGCAGGTCGGAGCTGGTCTAGTCATGGGGATGACAGGGGGCCATAGACTGTGCCCACCGTTATGACCTTGCCAAACTAGCGGGTTTTTTAAAATTGTTTATTTTGAAGTGTTTTTTAGTAGGTGGATAGAAAACAGGTATTTGTCTGGGAGCCGCCACACATGGCCCACCCCCCCACCGGTTCCTGTTTATGAGCAGCATATTTGTGGCTTGAAAGAGCATTCCAGAACATTTTTACTGTTCATTTTTATATTTAAATTTATCCAAATTGATACATAAAAAAATGTTCCCAGGCTGCTGTTTAAATGGCCAGAAAAATGCTGCGCTCAGGCTAGAACCAGTGGGGGGTGGGCCAGGGGTGGTGGCTCACAGAAAGTTAAAGCTGCACTCTGCAGCGTTGTAAACAAGCTATGTATTGCTAGCTATTTTACAGAAACACGTCTCAGAGCTCTCACCCGTACCGTCGGGTATAATCTGTAGGCCAGCCTTCCCGCGGACATGGGACCGTACGTTTCCTTTTGTTTTTACCCCGTGTCCTGTCCGGCTGTGGAGCAAACAGAATAATGTCTGAGTGCCAGGAACAAGCCCAACAGTGTTGCTGTTTCAGGTGAGACGTTACAGCCACTGCTATAAAACTCCTCCTGACTTGCGTTTAAATATAACCCCAAAAATGTTATTAGAATATTTTTATGGTTGATTTGAATCCCAATGGACACGGAGCCTGAAAGTGAAGGGAAGGGTACAGAAAGAGGGATGGGGGAGAAAGTAAACAGAAAAAGAAGAGAACAAGAGACGTGAAGAGTCCACTTCTAGACCTGTAAATAAAGCACAAACAAACAAACAAGCAAAAAAACAGGGAGAAAAGATACAGCAGCAACAAACAGCATATGAATATACAACAGTTGTGATATTCTTCAAATGTATACGTATACACCAGTTCAAGAGAGTTCAGTGTCAACCACAGCCCCAGTCAATGTGTCTGAAAACTTGTGATCACCTGTGTGTGTATATGCGCGCTTGTGTATGTAAGGTTTCTCTATTGAAACATTCAATAATAAGTTCGAGGAGCCACAGACCCGCCCCCAAGGCCCACGGAGGACGCGGAGGAGGTCCAGGCCCCAGACGCCCAGAGGCCACCCAGGGCACGGACACCCCAGGGAGACCACGCCAGGGCAGTCGCTAAACTCTCCCCCAGAGAGCGCAGAGGCTCACCCCGCATGGCCCACCCGGCAGTCACCGCGCTAGAGCCCCCGGGGGTCACAGCGAGGGGCTCACAGGCACCGCCCGCAGCCGGCCATCCAGGGCAGGGACCGTACATTTCCACGGCTGCAATAGAAATCAGAACTTTAGCTGTAGAAACATTCCCCCAGCTTTTCCTCTTTTCACCTCCAAATGTTTTTAGTTTTCTGCTAGCTGAAAATGTGTTTTTTTTGGGGGGGGGGGGGGGGGGGGG
>SSNR01000463.1:106733-133009 GCA_006937965.1 Callopanchax toddi
GGGGGGGGCTGAGCAGTCGCTTCATTCACTCTGTTGAGTAGGAGAATGTTTTCAGGGTCACCAGATAAGATAACAGAATGTGTTTGGAGCAGGCAGTCCTGTTTGTTACAGCCGCCTTAAATGTGTGTTTCACACTGGCTTCATCCCGTCCAAATTCCACATCCTGGCCAGTCCCATCTGATCCGTGTAGTTCGACACATCGATCGTAATTCACTCCGCGCCAGAGTTCGTTCGCAGACAGTCCTACGAGACAACTCAGTCCTCGCGAGTGTTTCAGTGTTCAAAGCACGCATCAGCCCCCTTTGAAGCACAGGAATCCTGTCAATTGCACCTGTTAGCTCCGTTGTTTTCCGATAAACCAGGTCCATGAAGATTCCAATGAGCGTGCACCTGATCATCATTAATCCAAAATTGTAGACCTCCAGAGACAGACTTGCAGAACCCGCAATCTGATCCATTACGAACCCCACAGCTCTTGTCTCAGTCAGCCGCGGAGTCCCCTCCTCCGTTTTGAGAGTGTAAAAAATTTTATCCATTTTGTTGGGAAGCCAGCAAACCAAAGCCATATCAAGAAAAATAAAAATATTTAACCAGAAGGAATGAGGAAAATGCTCAGAAGACAAAACAGCTGCAGGAGGAACACACAAGGGAGAGAAGGAACAGTGCGACCGCTCTCAACAGAAGCCGGAAGAAGAAGAAAGTCAAAGTATATGACACCCCTCCAGCCCCATGACCAGGTCAGGCTGGTGATCCACATATTACTGGCCTTTAAAGCTGCAGCCCGCACCTTATTTTTTTGGTATAAATTTATAAAACTTTGAAGATAAAAATGAACATTAAAAAATTATCCAGAAAGCAGCTTTAAAGGCCAGAAATATGCAGCTTTGTAGTAATGTGAGTTTAAGTTAGATATGTTTGTTGTCCACTGGAGGGCACTGTTGATGTGGTTTAGGAAAAGTACTACCTACTTGTGTAAGAAGAAGTAGAGTGGCCATGAGGCAGATGAAACAAGCATGAACTGATGAGCCTGTTCCAATAAACTCTGTTACTGTTGGAACTTCTCTGGTGGATTACTACATAAATAGCGACGAGGATGAACCGTGGAAAGTCTCAAAGTTCTGCACGTTGTGAGTAACTTGAAACTTTTGGAAAGAAAAGAAGAAGAAGAGGGCGGCGCAAATGGTCGGAAGTACAGCTCCTTTTGATAGTCTGACACAGACGTGGGAAGAATATTGTGAAGTTCTTCACCATTTTTTTGAAGCTAATGAGATAACAGATGCAGCTCGTCAGAAAGCTATTTTGCTCAGCTCTGTGGGAAGTCAGACATACAGCCTAATGAGGAACCTGGTCAGCCCAGCAAAACCAGGTGATAAGACTTTTGATGAGCTTGTGAGGCTCTTAAAAGATCATTTCAACCCTAAGCCTAGTGAAATTGTACAACGCTACAAATTCAACTCCAGAGGGAGGAAGCCTGGGGAGTCGGTTATGGCGTATGTGGCTGTGCTGAGGAAGTTATCTCAGGACTGCAATTATGGAGACAAGTTGTCAGAGATGCTGCTTGACAGACTTGTTTGTGGGATTGGAGACGACCGTATACAGCGTCGGCTGTTGTCAGAGCCAGACCTTACTTTTGACAAGGCGCTGAAGTTGGCTCAAGCCATTGAGACAGCCAGCAGGGATGTTAAAGATTTGCAATCCTTGGATTCTGTTCATCCACCAGCAAGAGGGCTCCATACAGTGCACAAGAATACGTCGAAGCGGGGCTCCCAGGAGCCCAGACAAAAGCATTGCCACAGGTGTGGAAGTGAGCAACACAGGCCTGCAGAATGCAAATTTGTGAAAGAAGCATGTCACAAATGTGGGAAAATTGACCATATTCAGAAAGTGTGCAGATCAAAGGCTGCAGCTTCAGAGGCTAAGGACAAGTGGAAAGGCATGCAAGGGAAAAGTAAGCATATGAAGGCTCAAGGAGCCAATTATGTCAGCCTGGGAATGGATGAAGCGCTAAACGCAGACGCAATGTTGACACTGTACAAACTTGAAGATATAAACATTCCAGCAGAGGAGCCATTCATGGAAACATTGACTGTGAACGACAAAAGGATGCAGTTTGAAGTGGACTCGGGATGTGGTGTTACAGTGGTGAACCCTTCTGTTTTCAACTCTTTGTGGGAGGAGGAGGCACCTGAACTACAGTCATGCAAAGTAAAACTGAGAACTTACATAGAGTGGACGTTCTAGGAGCTGCCATGGTCAAGGTACAAGGAAAGGGGGCAACAAAAATGTTACCTGTTGTAGTAGTTCCGGGATCAGGCCCTAGTCTGGTGGGCAGAGGCTGGATAAAGCAGTTGGGCTTACAGTGGTCACCAGAGCCCAAAATCCACCATGTGAGACAGGATACTCTGGAGGAAGTCCTGACAGAGCATAGGGAGATGTTCAAGGATGAGCTTGGAAAATTTAAGGGCCCCCTGCAAAGATATATGTGGTTAAAGAAGCTCCCCCCAAGTTTTTCAAGGCCAGACCTGTTCCTTTTGCCATAAGAGGGAGGGTGGAAGCAGAAATCACACGACTGCTGGACGAGGAGATTATTGAGCCGGTGAAATATGCAGAATGGGCAGCACCAGTGGTTCCTGTCTTAAAACCAGATGGTTCAGTCAAACTGTGTGGTGACTACAAACTGACAGTAACCTGTAGCGTTTGGAAATAACTTAGTTATTTTAACTACACCCTCTTCATATAAACATTAAAGCTTATTCTTGGATTATAATGAAAAGTGATAAACTGTCATTTAACCCTGATAATAGCTAATATTTATTGAAGGTATCTTTAGGTTCTTTGAAAGAGTACAGTGAATTGAATACCTTATTAATAAGGTGGAGCTGAGGCAGATAAAGATTGAGCAATCATTTAATTTGAAAAACCTAAGAACACAGACAGATAAGACAGTTTGAAAGTTTGATGTAAACACAATTAATATTCTTAAACATGTCGAGGATGTTAAAGATAGTTTTAATTGTGAGTTTTAACGGACCGTAGCATATGTTTTAATGACTAGGGAAGTTAGTTAATTTAGTTAACCTAGTTGTGACTTTAAGAGTCAATTTAGGGCTATTTTGAGTTTTTATGGAATTTGGTTTTGGCTTAATTTAGTTCGGAAGAATTAAACTTTATCAAAGCAAACCTCTCGATCAGAAAGTGGTGTTGGCTCACTGACAGGTGGACGCTCCTGGATCTGGCAGACGTTGGTTTCTCCACGAGCTGAGGCTGGAGTCCCCAGGCTCGGAGTGGTGGTCCTGGAAGGCGTGGCCGCCGAGGACCTCACCGGACAGTCCGTGGATACGTCCCGGTCAGCAAGGGAGGCATTTCAGCAGGCATGCTGAAGTCATTTCTGATCAGTCCCCGTAGTGAGGGAGAGACTGAGAGGCCTTGTTCAAAGCTGATAAGGGTTCAGCTAAGACTCTGAAGGATAGCAGCTCAGGCTGCTTTCAGGCTGTAGCCCAGACTGATTCGTACCGGAACTGAATATTACTTTTGAGACGAGTTATCTTAAATTCAACCAATCAGAAGATATTAAGTGTACTAATCAAAACTGAGTTAGTGGACTTGTGGACAGCTCTGATTGGGTAGGGGAACTGTGAGGGAGTTTACCAACTCAAACATGACTTCCGCCGTTAAACACTCACATTATAAATGTAGAAATGCATGACATAGCAGAGAAGCATATTATAACACTTTGAGTGTGAGTGTGTAGGTGACCCTGAGCAGGAACACTACAGGAGACTGTTCTGTAAACAAGAGATTACAGTTGGAACACCAGTCTGTGGTGTTAAAGAAGAGACTTCTTTACAGAGAGTGTTTTATTAGACCAGTTAGTGTCCAGTTAAGGTCATCTGGGAGATGGACACTTGAAAGTGGACAGTAGGACACCTGTAGGGATCTTGATTCAGGTTAAAACATAATCCAAGAGTCATTGTATTCCAAGTTATTGGGAAAAAGATGGATTATTGTTGTGATGGTCAACAGAGGTCAAAGGTCAGAGGTTATAGCAAACCTAACCCAAGTGTCCAAACTGGAACAGTACCCGATTCCTAGAACTGAGGACTTGTTTGCCAGCCTGTTGGGTGGACAGAGGTTTACAAAGTTAGATCTAAGTCATGCATATCACCAGATCCCCTTGGATGAGGAGGCAAAGAGGTGTGTGACCATAAAGGCTTGTTCACCTACAAGGTCCTACCATTTGGAGTATCATCCAGTCCAGCTATCTTTCAACAGATAATGGAGGGGCTTATGCAGGGCATCCCTAATGTTGCCATATTTTTGGATGATATTCTGCTAACAGGGAAAGATGATCAGGAGCATCTGCAAACACTGACCACAGTCCTACAACGTTTAAAAGATGCTGGCCTCAGGCTGAAGAGGAGCAAATGTTCATTCATGAAGAATGAAGTGACATTCTTGGGTCACAAAGTGGATGCAGAAGGTTTACATCCAGTTCAGAGATGGGCTGTAACCTTGAGAGCTTATGAGTACACAATAGTGTATAAAGAAGGGAAGTATAATCAAAATGCGGATGCACTAAGCTGTTTATCTTTACCCCAGGAACCTGAAAAGGAGGAACCAGAAGAGAGGGTTCTATTGCTGGAGAGTTCTGACATCACATTAGTGACCGCAGAACAAGTGAAAACCTGGACAGAGAAAGATCCAGTCCTTTCACGAGTGAGAGAGACTTTAAAAAGAGGTTGGTCTGCTGAACTACAAGGAACTGATTTTGCTCCATATCTAGTGAGAAAAGATGAGCTAAGTATTCAAAGTGGGTGTGTTTTATGGGGTGCAAGAGTTACTGTGCCAAAGCCAGGTCAACAGAGTGTTTTAAGGCAACTTCATCAGTGTCATCCTGGGGTGTCCCGAATGAAAGCATTGGTCAGAAGTTATGTATGGTGGCCGAAGCTGGACCAGGATATTGAGGACACAGTTAAGGTCTGTACTGTCAAGAGAACAGAAATGCTCCAGCATGTGCTCCGTTACATCCCTGGGATTGGCCAGCGAAGCCATGGAGTCGGATTCATGTGGATTACGCTGAACCATTTATGGGAAACATGTTCTTTGTGCTCATCGATGCTCATTCAAAATGGATGGACGTGTATCCAGTGAGTACTGTTACTTCAGCAAACACTATTGAATGCTTGCGCACCAGTTTCAGCAATCACTGGTTACCTGAGTTGTTGGTTTCAGATAACGGAACCTGCTTCTTCAGTGCAGAGTTCCAAGATTTCCTGCAGAAGAATGGTATTCGTCATATGACCTCTGCTCCCTACCACGCATCCAGCAATGGATTAGCTGAGAGGGGAGTACAGATATTTAAAAGGATGATGAAAAAATGTCCAGCAGGTCCGCTGACTGCTAAAGTAGCTAGAGTGTTGTTTAGCTACCGTGTGACCCCCCAGACCACTACGGGCCTGTCTCCAGCAGAACTGCTATTAAGGAGGAAGTTGCGTTGTACACTGGACTCATTGCACCCAGACCTAAACAGGAAGGTGCAAGGAAGACAAGAGAGACAAGTTAAAGATCATGACAAAAAGGCTAAAGAGCGATGTTTTACTGATGGAGATCCAGTCTGGACCCAGAACTTCAGTTTTGGTCCTAAGTGGATACCAGGAGTCATTGAATCAGTGACCGGACCGGTTTCTTATAAAGTGAAACTGGGTGATGGGAGAGAAGTGAGGAGACATGTGGATCAGATCCTCATTCATCATCAGTTGCCAAGAGTGGAGAGGGAGACAAAACGGACTGAAACAAGTGAAGATCCTCAGATCATCACATGGGAAGAGTCAGGGTTGGACATTGAGAATGTTGTGTTCCACAGTGACAAGATGGAGAAGGCAGGAGCAGTGGAAGTCGAGGAGAAACAAGAAAGGGACCAAGGGAATGCAATAAATCAAAGTCCAATAAGTAGACAGTCAACAAGAAGAACTAAGATGCCGAGTTATCTTAAGGACTTCCAGTTAAATTAGATAGTTGGTTGTTAAAGAAATAAAAGTGTTCTGATAACTTGCTTGAGATATACAGCGATTTAAGAAGGGAGGGATGTAGTAATGTGAGTTTAAGTTAGATATGTTTGTTGTCCACTGGAGGGCACTGTTGGTGTGGTTTAGGAAGAGTACTACCGACTTGTGTAAGAAGAAGTAGAGTGGCCATGAGGCAGATGAAACAAGCATGAACTGATGAGCCTGTTCTGAATGTTAACAATAAACTCTGTTACTGTTGGAACTTCTCTGGTGGGTTACTACAATATGATTTGAAAAATAAACATTTAGCATGAAATAAGTATTTGATGCCCTACAACCAGCAAGAAATTTCTCTCCCAGTTTGTTTGAGAATCCCTCCTATCCTCCACTCATTACCTGCATTAGTTGCACCAGTTTGAACTGGTTAAAGACACCTGTCCACACACTCAGTCAATCAGACTCCAAACTGTCCACCATGGAGACCAAAGAGCAGTCTAAGAATATTGTTGGTGCAATAATTAGTAAATGGTAGAAACTCCAGACGACTATTAATCTCCTTCAGACTGGAGAGCAGGCCTGGTGGAGAATCAGTGATCATGAGAAAGGTGAAGGATCAGCCCAGAACTACATGAGAAGACCTGGCCAATGACCTGAAGAGCACAGGGTCAAAGGTTACTATTAGTATTACACTATGCCATCATAGATTAAATCCTGCAGCAGGGTCCCCTGTTCAAGCCTGTACATGTCCAGGTTTGTCTGAAGTTTATCAAAGACTATGTGGATGACCCAGAAGAGGCCTGGGAAAAGGTCATGAGGTCTGATGGGACCAAAATAGAACTTTTTATTATAAACTTCACTTATTGTGTTTGGAGGAAGAAGAAAGATGAGAACAATCCCAAAAACATCATCCCAACCAAGGGAAGCCCAGACATCCCTCTCCCCACCTCCTCCTGGTGGATCACATGGTGTCAAGCAGATACATAGGGGTCTCCTCCCAGACTCCAGTGGACATGCCTGGAAATCCTCCAGAGGGAGGCAACCCAAGCTCCCACTGGATGATGGAGCTCCTCTTCTTATCTCTAAGGCGGAGCCCAGCCATCCTACAGAAGATGCTCATTTTGGCTGCTTTTATCTGAGATCTTGTTCTTTTGGGTCGTGATCCACATCTCATCACCAGGTGAGGGTTAGAATGTAGATGGACCAGTAAACTGAGAACATTTTGATTCAGCTCTCTTCATCATGGAGCAACGCTCTCATTACTGAAGACAAAGCTCAGATCCATGTCCTGCTCCACTCTACCATCACTAGAGAACAAGTTACTCCCAACCCAGAGGAGCTCCTCAGCGTGCACTGGGACGGTTCAGAATGTGAGCTTCTCTGAATCTGAGTCTGTGGTTCTTAACCAAAGGTCCCTCCTGGACCCGTTACCTCTGCAACCCAAATTATCATTCAGAGTTCATTTTCTTTCACTAATTTAATACTTTTACAACACCTGACCCTTTCACCCCTTGGCTTTTTAGCCAGTTTGTTAAACAATGCAGATTTCTGTCACTACATTCTCTACAAGTTATGCATTTAAAATCTTTTTGAAATGACTGATAAACAGCACAATTAAAAACTAGATGTTCTACATTTACAAAGCAAGAAAAAATGCTAATAAAACTTCTGGAATGTTGAAATTAGCTCTAATTTGGCATTAAGCTGAGCTGAAACCCAATCTGTCTTTATGCATTTAAAATATCAGGCATCTGGACTCATCTCCCCTTTGACCAAAATACCACAATGTTTATTTTTACTATCTGGCATTAATATTTCAATCTGCCATCTAAAAGCATCTGGGTCAAATGACGAAACACAAAATAAATGACACAAAAAGAAAATGGAGAGCAGGGAATGTGTGTGTTCCTTATGTTTAATTTTCATTAACTGATGGCAAAATGAGAATATTTACAAAAAGAATGATCTGTACAAAGAAATATACATGCAAAGATAAAAAAACAAAACATGATTCATCAAACAAAACATACAAATGCAACAAAAAGGATGGAGGGGGAAAACAAACTGAGGTATGCAGAAGTTTCCTTGTTTGTAATGGCCTGTGAACAATTAAGTGTTTTGTATAAACAGGACATCTTAATCCTATATGGAGCCTTTTTATTCAGAGGTATCACAAAACTTTTAAACTCCAGGAAATGTCAGGACCGTTCTCAGAAATGGATGGAATTTGGCAAATAGACGAACAGAGAAACATTTAGGAAGTAAAAGTGTGCATTCAGCTCTTGATCTATTCTATGAATCACAAGAGCATGTTTCTTTAATCTCCTGCCTTTTCAGAAAGGTTTAAAGGAGACTAAGTGTTCCTCATGTTTTTACTTGTGTAAACAATCATTTCACAAGATGACCTACCTCACGTAAAACACCTCACAATAAAACCCTTTTGTTAAGTACTATAAAGCTAGGACGACTTTGGCATACCAATACTACAGAGGCATACAGTTTAAAGTATTTTTGTTCAAATTGTACTTTTAGATTGTGGCCTGGCTTTCGTAACACTCAACCATCAAATAAACACAAACTCCCAGCAGTGCTTGCAGTACCAAGTACATGCTTTTCTCTAGATTTATTACAGATACAACAGATGTCTTCATAAATAGTTGCATAAAATGTTAAAGCCGCAACATTGCACATGATAATAATCAAACATAACATACAATGAGTGCATTTACAGTCATTTTGCCTTCCTCAGCCTCCACATTTGATTGGCTGCCACTAAAGGGTCTGGCGTCCTGCCGACCTAAAGCAGAGGTCTGCTGTAAACGTGAGGAGAACGAAGGCAGAAGTCTCTATACAAGGTAAGGCTTAAACACATCATTATCTGTGCAGCACAGCTTTTGTTCTAAGGAAAGCAAATGATGGATTTACGTTGTGTGTCGGTCTGCACGGTGCAGCGTTGTTACTCTGGCATGGTGTTAGAAGCTGGCACCGTCTCCATGAGTCCACAGCAGCTTTCTACTCAATAGTTTTAAACGTAGTACTTTTCTTTCTGTACAATGTTTCTAGAAGACCGGGCTGCCTATCCGAAGTGTGTGTTACAGTTTTAGTGTGAAAGAACGAACTGAACGTCTGGCAGAAACAGGACGGGCAGCGTTTCCTCTCAAGGCTCCCCAGTCAGTTTGAACTCTCCCAAAAGAAAATAAGTTAACTTCATAATTTGTTCATTTATCTATAAAATCTTAGTTAAAACTAGCAAGCAGCAGTAGATGAGGGCATCCATTATCTGATTGGTGAGGATGGATGTTCGTGGGCTCTGATTCACTTTGGACCACAGCAGTTCTCTACAGAACTACATTCAGGACTACAGGGTTCCACTGAGATCCACGAAGGAGGATAAGATCAGCATTTATCCGTTCCGTTCCATAAAGCCTCTACATCCAGAGGAACCTACAGCCTCAGCTCTGTTCTGCTGTCTGAGATGATCGGAGAGGCAACAGGGACTCGTTCAAACCCGAGACTGGAGGCGACTCTGGATGAAGCTCCTAACTCCTCCGATGGGCCGGGCGTCAGTCTGGTGTTTTCTTCTGTCTATGAAGGAAATGAGGCGTGCCGTGTCCAAGCAGCCCTCGGCTCTGACCCGCCCGTCACCCTGGCCAGCCTGCAGCCACGGTTCCTGGAGGCAGAGCCCAGCTGGTGGTCTTCTGCTGGGGTCAGTCCTTAGAAGCAGGCAGACGAAGTCCCGGGCGGCCTGGCTGACACCCTGGAAGTAATCCCTGGGGAAGCTGAAGTCCAACCTGCAGATATTTAAACAGGTTTCCTCTGCACTCTCATCCAGGAAGGGGGAGGCACCGCTCAGCAGCACGTAGGTCACCACTCCAAGACTCCACAGGTCAGAGGTCAGCGACACAGGATCGCCCAGGACCATCTCCGGGGGCGCAAACTCAGGACTCCCCAGGAGAGGGTGAATGTAGTGAGTACTGTTAAGCTGCACAGCATCTCCAAAGTCAGTGAGTTTGACAGTCGGCTGGCCAGTGGCATTGTGGGAAACCAGCAGGTTCTCAGGCTGGAACAAGAACAAAGAAAAACACAATGTAGTCTGTAAGTCTTATGCTAGTTTATCTGGAGATAAACCTTTAACCACCGTACTGCCTTCTCAGGTCAGGTCACTCATTCTCAACTAATAAAAACCTTTAGTTCAAACCTGGAATGGTTTCACTTCAATGTGATCATTGTTATTTTAAACTGAGCTGCTTCTTATCAAGTTATTTTTATTGACACAGTAGGATGGACCATCAAGTCTGTATAGATTTTCTCTGCAGAAATATTACAGAATAACATGTGGGTTGAATATAAAGGCTGACTATGAGTATGATACCCATAATGCCTTAAGGAAAATACTGCTGACAGCATGTTAAACTCTGAATCAGGCTCCATATTTTTGAATACATCCATAAAATTGACAAGTGATAAAAAAAACAACATCCAGATCAGCAGAACGAGGTTTTACTGAAAATGTTTTTCTCCACTAGAGACTGGCCAGGCTGCCTGTTAGCATCTGAAGCTAACTGTATGAACTCTGACATTCCCATATGGAACATCTTTAGATGTTCTTCTTCAGCCTCTGCTGTTTGCTGCTGATGGTGGAAAAACAGCTGAACACTCAGTTCAGTGTGAGCGTGATGTGTGTATCTGAACAGGACTAAAGGTTTCTGTAGAGGAAATCAGTTTTTTTGTGTGCTGAGCTCCGGGTCATAAGGGGAAACCTTTGTCGAGCCAGCAACTGTCACACTGGATCACGGCAGTGATTATGGAGGTCTGTGTGTGCCAGGGACTGCAGCCTCTGGAGCAGCTGACAGCCCACTCCACCAGAGGTACGTCTACCTCATAGGCCCTGTGCAGAGGGGGTTTCTGTGCAGCAGCTACCTGGGCATCCCTACATACTCTCATCAGGTTCTACCGTTTGGATGGGACAGCTTCATCACTGACACACTCAGTCTTTAATGTATGATTCATCTTAGAGCTGGAGCCACCCAGTGGGGGTGGGCTCTGAGAGTTGTCTACATCTTACATAGTGAAGTACTCAGCGAGGTTTGAAAGAAGAACAAGAATGTTAACCCCAACTCTGTCCCCACACTGACATGCTAACACGATCACGTGGATGAAATACATGTGGGACAGTCAGATGTGGAGCAGAGGTGGCACCCCATGCCAGACACATGACTGGTCTGGTGATGGTGGTTTGATTGTGACTGATCACACCATAAGGTGCTAACCGTAGTAAGACACCTCACTCTGATTTCAAAGAACAAGGGTTACCATAGAAACTAGGGGTGTAATGAGATCTCGTGGCAAGAAATCTCGCGATATTAAAACGCCACGATATTTCTCGTTGAGATAAGTTCGATCTTGCGAACCCGCATGACCTGATTATGTAATTATTTGCATTTGGGCGTGAGTGAAAACGTCGCTCCGAAAGCGAAAATGAAACTTAAAACGCTGCCGTTCATGTCACTGTAAATGCAGCGCTCAGATGCCCTGTTAGAAAATCGCGTGCCTGCTGTGGAAATAGTAAAAGAAGAACAGCTGGGGGCTTGGTGTGTGGCTCGGAGCAGAAAGACATGGATCCCTACCCTGAAACCTCCCTGAATAAAGGACAGACTGACACGAGGAGGAGAGAGGGGAGGAGAGGAGAACAGGAGACAGAGAGGTGTGTGCATCTGTAAACAATCTATATGAAACACTATTATCACTGAGTTAAACACAGTTTTACTATATAAAATGAAAAGCTTTTCTTAGCTTTGCATTTATTTTCTATTAATGATCAAATCCTTTAAGGGTTTAGTGAAGTTTAACTGAACTAATTCTATTTTTCAACAAGAAGAGAGAAAAGAAAATAGGGAGAAAACAGACGGACAGAGTAACAGCATTAGAGAGGTGAGAAGTGGTAAAGGACTGAAAACACATGGACATGATGGGGGGACATGTCCTCTGCACTTTTTAAAGGCAGTTTAGATCCCTGTAGTTTTACTGTCAAAAAACATAGTTATACTATATTAAATGGATGCTGGTTGTTTTTAGGTGTAGGTTTATTCTCATGGCTCAGTTTAAACAGTTCAAACCTCTCCTCTTCAGCTGAAATCTAATTTTTATCTTTGGTGAGACAGGAGAGGAGGAGAGAGACAGGAAAAAAAATCATTTGTAGAAATAGTTTGATCTTTGAAAAGTTTTTGAAAATGTGATTAAAATCTCATCTTGTGAGTTTTCAGTATCGTTACACCCCTACTGATAAGAGTCAAGAAATCAGAAAAAGAAAGACATCAGTTGAGTTTATGGAAAAACTTCTAAAAATGTGGAATAAAAGCGTTTTTTGTTGCATAAATTTGATCTTTGAAGTTTTCTTGAAACTATTGTCAAATCTCGTCTCGCGAACTCAATGTCCAGTCTCGTCTCGTGAGTTTTGGGTCTCGTTACACCCCTAATAGAAACCTAAAGTTTCCTGAGGTTGAAGCTAAGAAAATTACCGTAGGTTTGATGGAACTCTAAAACCTGACTTCATACGAGCTGCTCAGATCTCTGACATGTCAGCCACCTCTCTGTGATGAAGCCGGACTAAACATGACAAAGGAGTCGTCTCACTGATGAGCCTTCAATCAGCTTGACCTCTAATATTACATATAGCAACATCATGTATGATTTTATTGCTGAACAAAAATAAATACCCAACCCAGAGTGTGGCTCAGAGCTAAAGAACATCTACTTCAGGTTATATTTATTTCTTTTTGAGTTTTCTCTTATGATTTTAGGGGAAATAATTAAATGTGTACATCTGGATTTTATTTGAAAGATTTTTAACTGTTAAGAAGGTAAAAATGTTCAAGGAAGACATGAAGATTAAACATATTTTACATTTCTTTCCATTAAACAAATGCATGTTCTGACATCTAAATAATAAAAGGTTCATAGTTCTGTATTATGATTTTGACAAAAGAAAAACATAAGAACTGATGTCTTCCTTGAGACGTTACCATTGACAGAACCAGTTATCTTAACATCCCGTTTCCAGCTTTATTAAAAGATACTAAAGGAATAAGTGGTTTAAAGCCAAGATAGGGTTTATAAAATATGGCATATATTTTGTGGCTTGTATACGAAGATGATGGAGGATCTGATGTGAACAAATTCTTGTCAGATATTTTGTACATTTGATTAGTAAAATTACTGTGAAGCTCTAAATCCTAATAATACTTACTTTTACATCCAGGTGTACTATTCTGCAGTTGTGCAAGTAGTGTAAAGCCTCTAAAACATTCCGCAGGAAGCAGGCAACCTTCTCTTCGGTCAGATTCCCCCAGCTCACGATGTAGTCCAGCAGACGGCCCTGGTCGGCCCTGAAACACGAGGTAAACATCAGACAGGAGGCCTGGAGGGTTCGTCAAGGCTGAGTTCTCAAATAAAACGCATTTCTTTCTGCAAACTCACATCTCCAGAACTAGAGCGTAGCTGCTGGAGGTCTCATACGTGTCTATCAGGCTCACTATGTGCGGGTGTTGGAGCCTCTGCAGCAGATTGAGTTCCTGAGTCACCCGGTCTCTCTTCATCAGCTTCTTGTTCACGTGTTTAACAGCGACCGTATGTTTGGTGCTCCGGTGATCACAGCGCTTTACAACGGAGAAACGACCCCTGATGAGGAGAAACGAGTCAGGTTACATCACATCGTTTATTTGAGACAATGAAATGCTTTTATTTAAGGAGAAAACCTGCACTACTGATAAGCCACATCAGTGTTCCCTGTGAGAAAACATGTCGGTGAGTTCGTTACCTTCCAAGTTCAACCACATCAGAGTAGTGAGACTCAAAGTTGTCCTTCCAGCTCACTCGACGCCCATCAGTGGAAACAGCTGGAAAAATGTAAACGTTTGCACTCAGCACCGTGTTTGTCATAAATCTGATTCCATTCTTGGTGATTTTGTACGCTCACCTAAAACTCTGAGGCTAGCTGAGCACGTGACACTGCCCAGTTCGTTAGTAGCAATGCAAGTATACACACCGTCATCCTCAGAGGCTGCACCGATGATCCGCAGCGTAGCTTCACCCGCATCACTAAAACACACACACTCTGATTTACAGCTGGTCGAAACATTCTTCAGCGGTTGGCTTTATCTCTATGAATTCAAAAGGATTCAAGCTTTTTCTTAGACTTGACAAACCAGAGGACTTTTACCTGTAGACGATGCTGAAGTGTCCGTTGTTGGTGAGGTTGGTTTGGTTGGGTCCTCTCCAGGTGACAGCAGCGCGGGGTCGCCCACAAACCTTACATCTTAAAGTGACGCTCTCGCCGTTGTCACACGTCACGTCACTCAGAGGTACGAGGAAATCTGGGGGCGCTGAAACCCCCCCAAACAAACGGTTTATAATCTAGACTTTCACTGTGCGTAATAATAAGTTAGTTCACTAAACAGAAAGTTTTACTTACCATCATAGATGTAATTTGGATTTAGAAGCTGGAAAAAGAAGAATTGTTAGATGTAGGAAAAGCCTTTTGGAGCATCACTGATAAATGTTGAGTTGAACTGAAACTCACCTTTACAGAAACTTTATTGGCCAGTCCGTCTCTGGACTTCCTGTAACCATTTTCCAGCTTGATCTCCTTCTTTGCCTCCTTCTCTTTTTTCTCAGACTTCTTGCGAATACGAAGAGATGTGTGCCAAGATGAAGATTTCCTACTAAAGAAAGGAAATATCACAGCTCGGGGTCAGAAAGGCGAGTCGCTCCACAGAGATGTGTTTGGCTTTCACACATTCAAACCACTGAGTTTCGTTTCCAGATGTCTTACTTGATGGGTCCCTCGGAGCAGTCGGGAACAATGGCTGAGGTGTGTCCCAGCACGAATCCGGGGATCCAGCCCTCGGCGGCTGGGCCCTGCTCTGTAGCTGCCCTGAACACCAGGAACATGTTTTGCTGGTTGCTGGCCAAAATCTGGACTACTTCTCCCTGAATAACGCTGATCTCATCCTCCTTCACGGCCATGTAGTCCTGGGTCACCAACATGGTGGATACGCTACTGCTGCTGCTACTTTCACTCTGTACAACAGGGATGAAACGAGCATGAGGATTCAAACACTGCAAACTCATGCAAATTTTAAAGGATTTAACATGTGCACGTTGGTTTTATTGCAATTTTTATAATAAAAGTTAAGACGACTGCAAGCGTAAGATGTCTGTTGGATTAAAGTGAGAAAAACAAGCAATTATGTTAAAGGAAAAAACAGACTGAACATCAGAGAGTTTATTCTGCATGAGAAGACGAGATTAAAGTGGACAAAAGAAAAAGGAAGGGTTTATTTTCTTCTTGGGGGGAAAAAAGGTGAGTGAAAAATAGAAAAGGTTGAAATAAGATGATTTCCTTTTCAGTTCTTTGCTCTGCAGCTCCAGGCAAAGACGGGAGGAACGTTAGGCTGAATGGAAGGAGCCGAGTCCATTTGTGGCCGGACCACAAACGTCAGGGGTTAGTTGTAGGTAAAGTACCGTTCAGTTAGACACCATGGAGACAGCAGTTGGTGAAAGACAGCCAAGAGGAAGGAAGATGTTAGTTTAAGCTCTGTTAGTTTAGAAAAGCCTCGACACAAAGGTCCCCAGAACAGACGGTTTGAAATCACTGACAGCTGAAATCTTTGCAAGAAACGGTCTTCAGAAATGATTTAATAAAGCTAGAGAGGATGATGCTGAAGAGTAGTGAAGGTTGTCAGAGATGTGTAGTAGGAACAGATTAGTAGCACCGGCTGCAGCAGGACAGCAGACAGACCAGGCCTCCACTGCTCTTTGTTAGTGGAACCAGCACTGGGTAGCAGGTAGTGGTCTTACCCCGTTACTCTGGGTGGACTGGATGGACTGCTCACTGGCTGATGAGCACGTACTCATGCGATCGGCCTCCTTGCTGTGAGTGGAGTGCCTGTGGGTTTGACTCCCAGAGCCAGCTGTGATCTGGTTTGAGGTCTGACGGACTGGAGTCTCTCCTGATTCACCTGGGAAGGTGAACGAACCAGGCCGGCTGGCCGGAGAGCCCGGCATAGAGCTCCAAAACCCAGATCCAGACTTTTGGCCTGGGCTGGGAGGGGGAGGAGGGAGAGCGTCTTTGCCAAAGGCAGGGGTAGCTACGGGTGGGGCGATGGGGGACACGGCTCCTGGCCGTGCTTTGGAAGTTGGTGTGGTGGGCAGAGGCCCAACTTTGGCACGAGGAATAGGAGTAGCAGTGCTGGCAGGAGGGGGGGTCTGTGTGTGGTCCTCTAGGGTCTGGGAAGGACGCTTGCCATGTGGACTCTCCCCTGAAGGAAGTGGGGAAGGAGGAATAGGACGAGGGGACGAACCTGGATCACAACCGAGCACAACTTATTCCTCACATAAAATCACATCTCGCAATAAAAATTAGTTTCTCAAACACAGACTGATGTTTCATACCTAACATCTTGTTGGGGCCATCTGCCTCGGCCCCCAGCTGGTGACGGAGGGGCTGAGGCAGACGGGAGGGTTGTGGGATCCTGGAAGGCCGGCGAGAGCCGCTCTGTGGTCCTGATGGGATGGGGCTGTTCTGGGAGTTTCCGTTTCCAATTCCAGGTGCTGCACCGCTGCTGCCTCCACTCTGGGCTCCCACACTGGTGACACACGGGCCGTCTCCCACCCCCACATGGTTCCTCTGATACTCTATTGGTGAGGTCAGAGCTGTGATCAGGTATAGAAGAGACAGGGGAGGCCATGTACAAACACAGCTCCTCTACTAAACTAGGAATCCACCAAAAACACAAGACTACAAAAAAAAAAATATCCACAGTGCTGTGAAAAAGTATTTGCACCCTTCTGTTTGTGCTGACAAAAAATAACCTGAGTAAAATGAAATTTAAATAAAAATTAAGTACAAAATTAATCTCCCCTGTGTGTGTTTTGTAAATTTACCATTGAGGAAGTTGCGCTGGCTCTCGAGGATCTGGCTGATCTGAAGGGTCCAAACCTCACACACCCCTGGGTGAGAGGAGTGAAGGACGAAGGACTCCACGGTGCCGCTGGGTGACCGAGACGTGAGGATGAACTTACAGGGATCACCTTCCACATTCTCCTCCAGACCCAAGCAGCTCACCTGGAGAGCAAAAACATCAAATTACAAAAAGAGAACATGACGTGACATCAGTTCTTGTAGTAATGACTCATTTCAGGTTCATTTTTCTTTCTGTAACTTTTAGTATTCTCACCTTGATGCTGTTCTTGTAGAGGAAGCCTGGCAGAGAAAAGCCTTTCTTTTTGTCCAGAGGCTCACTGAAGATGACGAGCTGCTCAAACAGAAACACCCTCCTCTCCTTCATCCTGCCCAGCAGACCGCTCTCTGGGTCAGACACCAGAAACGTGTCCTGAAGCAACAGACGACCCTGAGCCACAATCTTCCCCTGAAAAGGGAGAAACTTTGAATCATTTAACCAAACATTTGATGGTTTATTATTTCCAAACATTAGTTCTTCTTACATCAAATCCCTGAAGCCGGCCAACATTCATCATGTCGTTGCACCTTTTTGGCACGATGCACATGACCTCCACTGCTTTCTGTAAGAGTCAGAAAGGAAAGTTTTAAAAGCTGTGGATGTTTTTGTTTGTCCTAGGCCTCTTTTTGGGGGTTATTTGTATTATTTGGGTATCATAATAAAATTGATATTTATCAGATTACCCTGCAGGTGTAATAATTTAAATAATTGTTGCAAAGTTTGAGTAAATTAACATGACATGTCTGATAAAACTGTAAATTGTAAGGTGAAAATCTTGTTGAGATGATGCAGTTAACCTCCAGAAAACCATAAAACAACATTTGACCATCACCTGGACAAAAACCGACTAGAAAAATGTACATTATGAGTCTTACCTCCAAATCTGGAGACTCCATTCCTGCTTTTTTAGAATGTTTTAGGAAATCCTATACAACAAAAACAAAAATAAATGCAACTTTAAAATCAAATAGTGTACATTGACAGAGGAAGTCAAATCAATCTAGCACCAGCTGGCACTCTAGCGCCCCCTGCTGTACAGTAAGACTAACCTTGAGCAGCAGCTGGTATTTCATGATCCTTTGAACCGGCTTGATGAGCAGGTCTGTGATCTGGAACCGGTGTCCCAGCCGCTGCTTCAGGTCCTACAGAATCAACAAGGTGCTTTCAGAGTCTGAAGTTTCCGTAGCTGTAAGATCTTTAAATAACAACCACACACCTCAAAGTAGGTGTCGATGTACTCGGACACGATGTGCTCGGACTTAGGCTTGTTCTGACAGTAAACTACATACATGTTCAACCTTCGCTCCTGGATTTAAAAAAAAAGTACAATTTAATTTTCAGCAGAAGTAAATTCATATAAAGCAGAAGTAGCAAGTTCTGAGGACAAACCTGTTTGAGAAACAGCGGCCCCAGTCTGTCAGGGTCTTCTAAGCATTTCTCCAACTCCCTGAGAAAGAAACTGAGCCAGACAGAAGAAACAGTGAAAATGTTACTCTGTTTGAGACTGAACAGAGAAAAATCAGCCTTTCCTGCATGAGGTCAACATACTCTCTGTGCCAGTCGTAGATCTGATGGATGTTTCCAAACACAATCTTATCTTTCCCCTTCATGTCATCAGGAACGCCCTCCTCCTTCATCCTGCTCATGTAGCCCTTTTAATGGACACAGAGATGATTCTCAACAAGATCTTTAAACACTAGAAATAATAAACAACGTTAGCTCACCTCCACCACGAGGCTAAGATCCTTAACGTATTCTCGCTCAGACTCCACCAGCTCCAGCAGAACATAACTAAAAAAGACACGGATCAGTTAGAGCTAGAACGTCATGTGACGTGTGTCAGATGGGGTGGAGGATAAAGTCGATTTTTAGATGCATCACAATGTGAACATGGGTTATTTTGAATTTATTTAAAAATGGATATAGGTCTCGGTGATTTACCCCAAGAACTCACTGCGTTTTATCTGTAGGAGCATCAGTTTGAAATGTCTGGAGTTGATCATAAAACAACTCCCTAGATGAATACGACGAGGTCTTGATCTGTCTGTATGAGTTAGCTTTCTACATATTTCATAACCATACTGTGACTTGACTCTACTGTAATAAAACAGGACTTTGGTTACATCCACTTTGCCTATATTATGATAAATCATCAGATTCTTAATGTTTAAAGTACTTTTAGTAGCAAAAAACTACATAAAATTTCAACCAAAACAAACCTGAGACTGAAAATGAACGTCTACCTTGAAATGACCTCACCTGCCTCTGGTACAGAACTTTCTCACAGACTCATTTATTGACGTTTAGCTTCATTTACACTTTTTATCTGGGGTATTTTTGTACTCAGACTTTGCTGAAGTGTGAGGTCATCGTTTATGTTTGAATGATGACAGTTTATATTTTTCACAGTGAGCTGAAGTCCACAAGTCTTATTTTGTATGAATTGATTTCAGAAGAGCAAACAGTTGTTCTTTAAACTGGAGGATTACACTGGTCCCAGCTTTGTTCCATTTATAAAATAAACTGCAAGTAAATTAGTTTTGGGTCATTAAAATACTTTAAAAGAACCAAGCAGTCACACAGAGGAGAGGGGGAGAAAGATGCTTTAGGATGCATCAATGACTTGACTCCTAATAACTCAGCAGTAACTGGCTGTCTCTGAACTGGACGGATGGACGCCACTGTATCAGAAAGTAAAGGACATACTGTCTTTTTTTGAGGATACTGGCTCGCCGTTCATCCATTTCTTCTATAGGTGAGGAGGACGACAGGAGGGAGTTATCAGAGGGGTTGAAGGAGGGAGAGCTGCTGTCCCCCTGTTCTACTGACAGGGAGCTGGGTCTGTCCTCTAGAGCCTGAAACAACACAGAATCAAGTAGAGGAGTAAAAATCTAACCATGTAGTCATATAGATCTTTTAATGAAAACTACAATAATAATTATAAAGTGAAGTTTCTTTAAACATAGTACAACATCTAAAGTTGTTTGTATATCACAGAACCGCTCTCTGGAGGTTGTGATGCTACGCTCGGTGTTTGTATCCTACCATCTTGCTTTTGACCAACTCCTCGATGGCGCTAACCAACTCAGCAGCACTGGGTGTCTCTGAACTGGACGGACGGACAGACAGACGAGAGGATGTCTGAGCAAAAAGGAGAAAACGTAAAACAGCTGTGAGAAACAGACAATCCACACGTTTTCTGCTTCACTTTTCAGCTAATTCTATAAAAAACAGTGGTGGCAGCTAACTGAATATAGCTTATGTTGTTTGTTCATAATGGACAGCAAACAAAAAGCCTAATGCAGGAAGGTTAAAGGTCATGCTGTAGTTTTGACTGAGACAAATTTCTTTAAATTTAATGTTAGTTCTGTAAAGTGGATGTTAACTCAGTTACTGGTATGAGCAATGACTTAGTAAAATGTTTGTTTATTGATGCAGTCCAAACAGGTTAATCCAAAAAGCATTTCCAGTGGTGAAACCACACGACTCTGGAGTTTACATCTAAAGGTTCAAAAAATAAATAGAAAAAATGAAACTTATAAGAAATGTAGAAAACTAGATGAAAAGGGGAAAACGTGAGGCTGAAAGAAACCAAAAATAAAGAAATGAATTTCAAATAGTGATAGAAAGATGGGAAAGGTTGATTTCTGAATGGAGGAAGTTTCTGTAGTTGTCTGGGATGATGAAGAATGACCTCTGGGAAAGAAAGAATGCTTTCAGCGAGAATGAAAGAGGAAGATGTGTTTGTGTGTATATATAGTTCAGGAGACTCTCACCCTTGCTGTGCTGTGCGCCTTCTGACCTCGTCAGCATTTAGAGATGCCAATTACTTGCATGGGTAATGAGGTTTAACGCACAGAGGGTAAAAAGGGGACGAGGATGAACGGGGAAGTAACGGAGGGAGTGGTGAGAGGTCGGGGGATGATGGGAACACGGGGATTTGAATTTTCATCTCACGGTGGGTCAGATTGTTATAGAGGAGCTGCCTGCTCAGCTGACAGGGAACCTATCCACTTTCCTTCCACTGATAAACGCTCGTCTCACTTTGCAGCCTAACATCCCAACCCGTGACTTATAAAACATGCACAAATAAGTTGCATTCACTTGTAATTCGAGCAGGCTCAAGCATTACGAAGCTGGCTTTGTGTTCTTCGGATCTGAGCTCGCACTGCCCTCCATTCAGCACTAAAATATCTGCGCTAAAAGTCGGGAATGTTTAAGAGCTCAATAAAATACAAAAGTTAATCAAAATGCATTAGAAAAAGTAGAGTTAAGTCTTAAAGAAACACCGCAAGTCATTTTTAACTAAAAAAAGAGAACAGGCTTCGGAAAATAGTTGAAGAGGAGGGAAAAACTGAATCGAAGAATTAAGACTGAGGGAGGAGACAGAGGGGAAGAGCAAAGCTTTCAGATGGAGAGATATGGAAACTGAGACAAAGCAAAGACAGGACATAAATCAAGGTAATGCTACAGCATGGCAAACAGCAAACGATACAACCAGGAAACAAAAGAGAAACAGAAATTAGTGTCAGAGGAGTTTCTGCTGTAGCCTTAGGCTGCATGACTAGTCACTGCCTCACAGGTGAGGACATAAGATGCAAAACTGAAACTAAAGAGTCACAAAATTCAGTCATAAACTGTACCTTTTTGGGAAAAAAGGTACAGTAAAACTGCAATGAGCAAAAACACAATGGATCCAGTGTAAAAGCTGGATTTACCTTGAAATAAATCACAGATACGTTTTGAATGAACAGCTCTTACCTGGCTCTTTTAATAGTCGACTCGTTAAGGTTTGAGTAAATTAGATATTAAATATTTTTTAGTCACTTTTTACAATTCATGTGCCATTCAGACGAGTTTATTGTGTAAGTTTTCATTTATCTAAAATAAGAGCAAAAACGGCCTTTTCATACATTGATGTAAGGATGTTCCTCTACAAAATAAAGGCTTTTCCCAGCACTTATATTTAAAAAACAATCATCAAACCAGCAAAAACTGAGGAAAAAAGATGCCCTTAATATCATTTAAACATGAAGCATTACCAATTAATAAACAGAATAAACAAATTATATTTACAAGACAGAATGTTACGAGTGATGAATAGTAAAAACTTATTAACTACAAAAGGTGAAATAAGAGAATAAAAACAGCTGGGTTATTTCTGGGAAAAGGTTGCACAGAGTTTCTTAAAGTTATGTGTGAAGAGTTTAAAACTCTAATAATTTAGATGCAATCTAATAACTAAGTGCTCCAAATCTGACCATTTATTAGGCCTTCCCGTTACATGGTACGGTAGGGATCAGGAAATGTTTTTGATTTTACGTAGTACTACATAACCTGTACTGACTGACACTATGTTTTAGTTTTTATTCAGCACAGTGCTAACTGATTGGGGAGGATGATCACCTGCTGGAACAGCCCCCCTGCAGCAGCACACACTTCGACTCACTGCCTTGTTTTAAGATACAGTTTGAAAATCTCACAGATATCTTTATGTGTGTATTTATTGAATTTTAATCTAGACTAATACGCTTTATAAGGTTCTATAGTCTGCTGCCAACTCTTTCAGTGTGATAAGCATCTCATGCTCCTCTATAGCAGGGAAATAAACACATACTGAGGAAAGCTGTGTGTCTGATGTCACACAGTGATGATAAACAGTGATTCCACCCACGTCTAAACAGGAATTACAGCAGGGCAGCAGAGTGGAACAGTACTATACTGTACCAGTAACTGAAAAGTCCTGTTAGGTCCAAAATCTTCAAGAATTTCTTTCTGTAGTTCTTGAAACTGAACACAGTTTGTGTCAAACTTTCTCCCACTCCTGCCTCCTCCACTTCTCCTGTTCATCATCGCTGCCAAACAATCTGCATTTTCTCTGATGTTTTCTGTGACACCCTGCTTCCCCTCACCTTGTCGTCCTGTGAGTCCGGCTGCAGCAGGCTGTGCTGCTGGATGGCCATAGGTGGAGGAAGAGGTACAGAGTCAGCACCCTCCTCGCCCTCCTCCTCCCCGCAGCTCTGCATGCCCGAAGAACTGGATTTGGACAATGTTCCACTTGACAGGCCCTCATTACGCACCCTCTGCAACCAACAAGAACACCAACACAAAGATGAACTCGCAGTCACTTTATATCACTGGTACAGGAGAAAGAACAGTTCACCCACCTCCTCCAGAGTTTCATCTTGAGGAGTTGCAGCGCTGTCGTCAGAGTCTTTCTGTGAACCCATCGTCATCTCTCCGCTCTTCCTCACCTCACGACTCTTCTTATGCCTCTGAGCTATCTTCTTCACGTGGCCATCTGCCTTGCCGCTGCTTAGCCGTCGCACTGGACTGGTGAGCCATTTGCGTAGTGTATTACCTAGAAGATACGGTAGGTTAAAGTCCGAAGCCTGCTGGGCTGCCTCTGGTAGTTACAAATAGTAAGCAACATTTTGGGAGGAAGTTTCCAAAATGTTTGCGAGGGTTCCAAGTTTCCTCATGTGAGTTGCTGGGTTTCACATTTGCAGCGCTGGTATTTTGAACATGAGACACACTTTATAATACACAGAGTTGTAGGAGGCATCTGGAACCCCCTTCATTATTCTTAATTTAGTTTAAGTGAGTCAAAGTGTCCATCAAGTCTTTAAAGGGCAACATTGTTCCACACACCAATCTAATTTCACTTCCTGTCTTTAAATGGAAGTGGTTCTGACATAAAACCAACAGGACGTCAGATTTATTTAACACAGCTACAGAAGTGACCCTACCTGGTCGTTTGGGCCCAGGTGAACTGTGAGAGCCAATGCCGTGACCCGGCTGGAGCGTAGCAGAAGAACCCGGCATGATGGAGTCGTTGCTGCAGACTGACAACGTGTCTGTGGAAAACAAGATCAACTCTTTAAACATTGTTGTTTTATGATGCAGACAAAATATTAAAGTTAGCATGTTCTTGTTCCTTTTAAACAGAATGCTTATGGAGACTGTGTTCTATACCTTTGTGGTTATAGATGCCTTCCATCTCCATGGAGGACCTAGAATGGGCGATGCAGAGCACGGAGCAGGGAACCAGGCCCTCCAGAGCAGGGGAGCGGTCCGTCGTCCTCACCAGGCACCAGTCTGGTTTCTCGTGACATCGCTCCAGAACCTCCACTGTCTGACCACGCCGCACCATCAGCTCATTGCTGTTGCTGGCCATGAAGTCGTGTATCACTACAGTCAGCTCACAGCCACCGGAGAGCTGAGGACAATAAGACATACAGACCTTCTGATTAGAAACAACCTGAACACTCCACAGTAAGCTATTAGCACAGGTGTGTTTATGCGTTTTGTCACCTTGTCACTATCCAGTGTGTTCTGGGAGGTGCGAGATGCCAGAGAGATGGTGTCTGGTTGGCTGCTGCCTTCACCTTGACTGTCCAAGTCCTCTCCGTCCCTAACATAAGGACACAATCAGTTAACACTGGGTGTCTGCTATCCTCCAAACAAAGAGCGATTAGGAATAAAACTCACAAACTGTAGAGATATCAGTATAAAGGTTTTGTTTTTAGAACACCTTCCCAGTAGGGTTTACCTTCGTCCCTTGTGGTGCTTGGCTGTGGTTGCTTTGGGAATATGAATGGGCTCCTTGAGAGCTCCTCTCAGGTGAATGGTGCGCTCCTGAATCACCTCCCTGATGTGTTTTATCCAGTCCTGCTTGTTCTCAATATTAGACGCCTGTAACAGGTCAGGAAGGAAAAAATGTTCAACAAGACTAAAGTTAGTTTTAAAAAAGAAATAAAAATCTTGAATGAAGTTTTGTTCTGTTTCACACAAGTCTGAAGTGACCCCTCCTCTTTTAGTAACTTGTGGCTTTTTGTATATTTAATAAATGTTTTATAGAATTCTCTTTACTCTGGCTCTCCTCAGCAGTGGTTCCCTGACATTTTCTTAAATCTTCAATCCTCTTGAGATACAATCACTGTACTTTTCAGCACGTGTTGTGAACTGGAGTTGAGGTGGGAATGATCTCAAATGAAAACCATCAGATGACAGTTGGGTGATATATTAAAGCGGCTCTCTGGATTATTTTTCTCTGTATCAAAGTTTTCTAAATGTTTTAAATGATATTTCAGGTCTAAACTATGATCTATGGGTTGAGTTCCACAACACCTGTCATTCTGATGAAGACCCTCCTTCCTCCTAGAGACCCCTTTCCATTATTTCTTGCCGCTGACATTTTCAGCCAATGAAATTCAAATTTCTGCATTCTCTCAACATGCACGCGCATCGACCAAACCTGTACCAGTAGGGGGCGCTGTCGTACAAGACGCTCCGTGTGTTTCTCTGCCGTCTCAGCCGTTCACTGAGGACTCACGGCTCATTTCTACTA
This sequence comes from Callopanchax toddi, assembly GCA_006937965.1. Lineage (NCBI taxonomy): Eukaryota > Metazoa > Chordata > Actinopteri > Cyprinodontiformes > Nothobranchiidae > Callopanchax > Callopanchax toddi. The sequence goes on from SSNR01000463.1 coordinate 132,107, forward strand.
AAAACCTACCCATTTCCCAGCTAAAGACGGGTTTATTTTTATTTTTAAACCTTTCACCTCACAGAATGGCAAGGCTTGACAAGATTATGCGTTTATTTTGGTCAGAAAGTTCATCCAGGGCCGAGTCAAGTTCAGCTTCAGAGTCCAGCAGCAGCTCTCTGCTAACAGAGCTAATATCAGAAGCAGCAGGGACAGAGAGGGCTCATCAGACCCTCGTAGTATTGTTGGAATAAGATTGTGAACTGTGAGTGATTAAACCCTACACATTGAGCTGTACAGTTCATGTCCGAAGTATATGCGCCGCGTGCACGCGCGCACACGCGACCGGACGCGCGTGTCGAGATGTTTTGAGGAGGAGCCTTTGGACGCTAGATTCAAAAACTGCTCTCCTGATGAAATCCTCCGGAGTGCCGCTTTAAATGGATGGTGGTTTTAGAAGATTTACATTTAAACTTTGACATTGTCACTTTTATCTGCTTCCTGCTGGAATTGTTTATGTTAAATTAAATGGTTGTTTTCATTCTTTGTTAACTTTTTCATATTAATTTACACCTATCTTCTAAAGTTAACACAATTTAAACTATTCAAGTAAATTAATTATGATGCTGTAGCTTGAATTTATCGTATTTTTAAAATTGTTTTAAATCGAGTAAAAGCGTGTTTGCTTCTTGTGTTTAAAAAAAAAATCTGTGTTTAGGGTTGTTTTTAAATCATTTACACTGAGGATAAATAAATGACGATGGATGGGTTTGTGCTGAGAGTGTGAAGGAGGAAAAGAAGCCCACAGACTTGTGTGAAACAGTTGAGGGCTGTGTTGTGGAACAGTTTGTACTCACCGTGGCTCCATGTTTGGATCCCTGACTTAGCTTTGAATTTAAAATATAAAATAGAGAATTTCACTGG
>SSNR01000463.1:134025-151986 GCA_006937965.1 Callopanchax toddi
TCTTCAATCCTCTTGAGATACAATCACTGTACTTTTCAGCACGTGTTGTGAACTGGAGTTGAGGTGGGAATGATCTCAAATGAAAACCATCAGATGACAGTTGGGTGATATATTAAAGCGGCTCTCTGGATTATTTTTCTCTGTATCAAAGTTTTCTAAATGTTTTAAATGATATTTCAGGTCTAAACTATGATCTATGGGTTGAGTTCCACAACACCTGTCATTCTGATGAAGACCCTCCTTCCTCCTAGAGACCCCTTTCCATTATTTCTTGCCGCTGACATTTTCAGCCAATGAAATTCAAATTTCTGCATTCTCTCAACATGCACGCGCATCGACCAAACCTGTACCAGTAGGGGGCGCTGTCGTACAAGACGCTCCGTGTGTTTCTCTGCCGTCTCAGCCGTTCACTGAGGACTCACGGCTCATTTCTACTAAAAACCTACCCATTTCCCAGCTAAAGACGGGTTTATTTTTATTTTTAAACCTTTCACCTCACAGAATGGCAAGGCTTGACAAGATTATGCGTTTATTTTGGTCAGAAAGTTCATCCAGGGCCGAGTCAAGTTCAGCTTCAGAGTCCAGCAGCAGCTCTCTGCTAACAGAGCTAATATCAGAAGCAGCAGGGACAGAGAGGGCTCATCAGACCCTCGTAGTATTGTTGGAATAAGATTGTGAACTGTGAGTGATTAAACCCTACACATTGAGCTGTACAGTTCATGTCCGAAGTATATGCGCCGCGTGCACGCGCGCACACGCGACCGGACGCGCGTGTCGAGATGTTTTGAGGAGGAGCCTTTGGACGCTAGATTCAAAAACTGCTCTCCTGATGAAATCCTCCGGAGTGCCGCTTTAAATGGATGGTGGTTTTAGAAGATTTACATTTAAACTTTGACATTGTCACTTTTATCTGCTTCCTGCTGGAATTGTTTATGTTAAATTAAATGGTTGTTTTCATTCTTTGTTAACTTTTTCATATTAATTTACACCTATCTTCTAAAGTTAACACAATTTAAACTATTCAAGTAAATTAATTATGATGCTGTAGCTTGAATTTATCGTATTTTTAAAATTGTTTTAAATCGAGTAAAAGCGTGTTTGCTTCTTGTGTTTAAAAAAAAAATCTGTGTTTAGGGTTGTTTTTAAATCATTTACACTGAGGATAAATAAATGACGATGGATGGGTTTGTGCTGAGAGTGTGAAGGAGGAAAAGAAGCCCACAGACTTGTGTGAAACAGTTGAGGGCTGTGTTGTGGAACAGTTTGTACTCACCGTGGCTCCATGTTTGGATCCCTGACTTAGCTTTGAATTTAAAATATAAAATAGAGAATTTCACTGGTTTGGATTTAGAAGGTAAATTAAACATTTTTATACGCTGACAAAAAAAAATGGTTTGATGTGATAACAACACTGAAAATGTGCCTCGGCACAGTAATGATGGCCAATTAAACGTGTAGCAGATTGTAATGGAGAGTAACTGTGTGTTTTTGCGTGTGTGGCGTTAGTAATGAGAGACAATTACAATGCACATAATGCATGAGTGCTTCTCAGTGGTTAGTTTAGTAATCAACATGTATAAAGGAGCTGTAACAGTCAGTATTGGATGTGCTAGGATCTTGGCTTCATGCTGTTCCAACAGCTGACAAACTCAAATCCGTCTGTGAGTTCAGCAGAAAACACACAGAGGAGATCTGAATATGGATTTTTTTCCAAATCATTTGGAACTTGTTTTTCAGGCTACAGTGGCGCGGAGCCAAGATGGAGGTCTGTGGGCGTTCATGAACTCACAGAGTGTCACCAGCGTTGGTGGAAGCATTTCAGCCCACATAGAGTTAGATATACAAACATCCACAGAAAACACAGCCCCAGATATACAGATGTGTCAGTCCGTGTTCATTAACAGATGGAACAAAGCAGGATCTGACCAGGGGACACAGGCTGGCACAAAGAACAGGCAGAGGACAGAGAAGAGAGAAATCAAGAAGACAGAGGAGCGCTGAAAGAATGAAGTCAAACAAAGCACCAGGGAGGACGGAAGGATGGAAGGAAAGAAGAAGTTGGAATAAAAGAGAAGAAATCCAGCTGGGTCAGACCAATACAGATGTTTGACTATATAAGCCAGTAGATCCAGATCTATGTGATGAACACAGCAGGGTCTGGGTGGTCAAAGACTCATTTTATAATACTTGTTTTTCTACATGAATAAACATTTCTGAATATTTGTATGTTAAGTACTAATTCATCACTATTGATTCAAAGCACCTTCTTTAAAAACTGTATTGGTCTGAACTCTGTTTAATAAAGGAAAACCAAAGAAATGCTTTTACCTTGAGCACGATCTTGTTGTCAGACGTTGGGGTTCGTCCAACCCATAAAGCAAACTTACACGGGTCTCCTTCAACGTGCTCCGTTACGCCCAACTCTGACGTCTGAGCAGAGAGAATACAACAAGAGTCTGAGGTGATGTGGAAACTCTGATCGTTTGTCAGAAAAAAAAATGATTAAAAACAACCTGGAATTGTAATGAATTCTACTTCCAACCAATACAGTGACTTGTAATACAATAAATACAGTCGAGCAAAAAAACAACAAAAAAACAGACTGAAAATCTACACAATAAAAATAAATGTGTGCTTGTGCTGCTATGGTAATAACGGGAGCTTGAGTTCCTATAAAAATAATAATAAAAAGAGACCCAGTCCAGACCCGTTACATGGGTTCATCCAACTGTGGACCCCACCAGATGCAGGAGGGGCATAAAGGGTCCGGTGCAATGTGAATCGGGTACCAGATTAAGGCGGTCCAATCCCCAGACACAAAAATTGGGGTCCCACCAGAGGAGCTGGTGGAGGTGGCCAGGAAGAAGACAGTCTGGGACTCTCTACTAGGGATGCTGCCCCAGCAACCCGGAACCAAGTAAGGCAAAATGAAGCGATTTTTACATATCATTCAGGAGTAGGACAGTAAGGAAAGTGAGTTTCTCCTGACAACAACAAACAAGCCAGATTTGTTCAGTATTTTTCTTATCGTACTGCTAAGACCTTTCATATTTTAGCTGCTAATGACACTGTTGTGTATTGTTTATGTAAAGTTGTTTTGAAGACCTGATGATTGCTTTTATTATGTGAATACATAGAAAAAAATAAATCACACAGAAGAATCCATCACGATGTACTTACAAAAAGTTTACTCTTGTAGATGTATTTGCTCCTGCCATTCGAGTCTTTCACCTCCTTGCTGAAGACGAGAGACATCTCAAACAGGAAGAGGTGGCGCTCTCGACCCTTACGGATCAAAGTCTTTGGATCCCAGACCTGGAATGAATCCTGGAGAATGAGCTCACCCTGTGACTCGATGTTTTCATCAAATCCTGAGGGAAGAACAGAGTATTACATTAGAGTTTTAAAAGCACACTGATCGAACCGACCATTATTTGTAGATTTAACTGCTTTCTGACTAAAGGTATCAGAGCCAAATAAATAGTGTGTGCTGCTCACCTTCCAGCATAGACAGATGCATGGCATCATTGGCTTTCTTGGGAACGCTGAGCATCACCTCCAGGCCATCCTTGATCTCTCCTTTACCTTCTTCACAGCATGTCAACAGCTCCTAAACATACACATAGAAACCATGGCAACAAGGAAAATGGAGGCGATTGCTACGGCACTCAGGTCTGGTGTGGTTACCTTCAGCAGGAGCTGATATTTGGTGATTCTCTGTACTGGTTTGATCAGATAGGAGGAGATGGAGTTGGCCAGTCGGTGCCGTTGTTGGATATCCTGTCCAACACAAACAAAAGGACAATTAATTGATGCTACGCAACAGAACTCAGGTTCATTTTAGTGATCAATAGTGTTACTCACATCAAAGTAGTTCCCTGCATGTTCCAATATCAGCTGTGTGGAGTCAGGTTTGTTCCTACAGTAGTTCACATACATCTGGAATTTATCAGCCTTAATGAAGGAGAAACAGACAACGAAGGTCACATCATCAACATATTATGTTAAAAAACAAGAAGAAGTATGTAGCCAAAACTCCAAAAACAGACTCTAAATCTGATAATAATAATGATGAAGAAAAAAAGCACAAGATGCAAATATCTGTGGATAAAAGATACGTACCCACGTGACAAAACAATGACCAACATCCTCTGGCAGCTGCTCGTATTTCTCCAACTCTTTGAGAAAAATACTAAAACAATTTGGAAATTTAAGATTAAAAAGTGAAGAAGTTGTTTATAAATGTATTTGATGTTAAATTTAAGAATTAATCCACTACATCTTATTTAACCAAAACTTCCACTTCATGTTTCTTACTTGTGATGGAACTCGTAGAGGTCTTGCATGTTTCCAAAGATGATGTGCTCCTTGTTGATGATTCCTGGAGGAATTTCCTCAACTCCACTGGTCATCTCCCACAGGTAGGTCTGCACAGAAAAAATGTTTTAAAATGAAAAACCCATTAAAAAAACAAAAAAACAACAGAATCAAATTGATGTCCTTTCTGAAGAATGATCATGCTGGTCTTACATCCATGCACTCCCGCAGGTCTCGTACATAGGCCTTTTCTGTCTGAATCAGCTCCGCCATGATGAACCTAGACCAACAGAAAAAATAGAAACATGCACAAATTGGCAGTTGTCACCCTGTCCTCATTAACACAGTGAATAATCTGCATCTCAATAGCTCTTTTACAGCCTGTCAGCTTCATCCATTTACACAGGCAAATAATGAAAACGCCATAAAGTTCAGTCATAAAGCAGCCAGTGATTGAAATCCTGCTGCTGATTTGTGGCGTTGGGATAAAATGATGCAGCCTCCTGTTCCTGTGTACTACAGAAAGCTAGATCTTTTTTTTTTTTGCCTTCTGAGACACCAGAGAATAAGGCCGATGAAAAGGTACGGACGTTTAAATCAGTCTGATTTATTATGGATGTACACTGAACAATGCTGACAAGGACAACGAAGGGCTAATTTGTAGTGAGTCATTTAAAAAATGGAGTTAATGACTTGTGCTTTAAAGCAATAAAACATTTTCTTCTATTATTTTCTGACATTAGAAAACGTGACAAACAGGAAGTAGACACGTACTCTTTTCTGCGTGCAGACTTGCGTTTTTCTTCGTTCAGCTCATGTGCAGCTGCATCCCTCAGCTTGACCTCTAAGCCAGGCGCAGTGGCTGGGATGATGTCCAACTGAAGATCTTTACTCTGACAAACAAAAAGACAAAGTCCAAGATGAGGAGGAGGTTTAGGAAGACATAGCATGACAGTGGGGCTGTGAATTAGCAGATAACAAGCATTACAGCTTTATTAGAGTCTGATGGGATGCCCAGGGCTTTCTCCAGACTGCAGCGGTACTTGTCCATACGCAAGGAGAAGTCTCTGTAGCGCTTGTCAACAGCAGTCACCCATTTTTTGATGTCTGCAGCGTGACTGTGGCCTTTCTCACAGAAGCCATCAGCCAGCTGGATCAACAGCTTCACACGCTCCTTGGTTTGCTGTGGAAGGAGAGCAGAGTGAGTCTGGTGACTGTACACCAGCAGGCAGCCTGCCAAGACGTGGTTCTGTGAGCCCAACCTTGGCTGTGATGTGGAAATCCTCATGCTCCTTCAGGAGTTCCTGTGTATGATGGATGCTGGAGCCAGTGGACGTGTGTGTGGACAAGTAAAACTCCCCAGTGTCATGAATCCACTCCAAAGCCTAAAGACACCCAAACACAAGATTCACATCTCGTCGTGTACTATTTTTATTTTGTTTTCCAGTCAAACGTCACCTTTCTGGCTCTAGGATGAGGAGTTGTGTGATATGAGTGTGTTCCATGTACCTGTTTGGCGCTGCGTTCGAACACCACATACTGCTGACACTGGTCCAGCCTCCGCTTCCTCATCGTCCAGAAGTGAAGAACCCGGTTCTCTCTCTGCAACAGCTCATTAAGGATGTCTGTAAAACACACGAAAAATAAAAGTAAAGCTTTAAATTTAGACATTTCACATCCACAACAACTGACTTCACCTAAAAGTTTCAGAGTACCACAAAGTAAAATAGTCAAAAGCTGTTGCTTTTATCATTTAGACCCGAGACACTTTACGAGGATATGATCTGCAACATTTATATGTTTGATTAAGGCTGGCTAAGACTGCTTATTTTTATGTTTATTCACTTGGCAGACATTTTATCCAAAACGACGTACACAATTAACAATCACCCTATCAGGCATGTTGTGCTTTGTGGGGTAAACTGGCGCACCCGGAGAAAAAACATGCATGCACGGGGAGAACATGCTAACTCCACGCAGAAAGGCCGCAGCCGGGATTCAAACCTGTGACCTTCTTGCTGCGAGGCAACAGTGCCATCAACTGCACCACCATGCAGTTCATAATCAGAGATTAGAGATTACTTGTCTGGGTTCTGGAGGTCTGTACCTTCAATTCAGTTTTATTAAAAACTTAAAAAACGTGGCCAGTAACCTGTCAGAACAGTGCAGCAGCAGGTCAGAGGATAAACTGGAGTAGGTTCAGTTTGGGATCATTTAGGATATATTTTTTAAACGTTTGATGATGGTGAAGTAGTTCTGGATAGAACACAAACGTGTAACACCTGAGCCTTTACAGAGACGTCAGCTACGAGGAAGAATGTCAAGTAGGTCAGAAAAACTTCTGCTTCCTGCAGCTTTTAAACAACTTCTCAGTGAAAAGACAGAACAAAAACCTGAACTAAAGCTTTAAGGTTTTTCAAAAAGATCTGCAGCCTGATGATGGTAAAGGATGCAAGACTTTAGATTATAATATTCACTCCATCAATAATTCCTGAATTTTAATAGAGTTGTCTGATACCATGTGGCTCTGACTATTGATGGCTGGACTTCCAGAACCACTAAAAGGTTCCTGTAACATACTGTGGGAGTTGAAATGCGTCATTCTGTGGACCTGCCTGTTTTATGACAGCATTACCATAATCAGATCTAGAGTCTCTAACCCGTAACAGAGAGACTTATGGGTAAGGTTTTAAACTCTTAACTTTGTTTGTAGCTGATAACGTCTCATCCTGATCAAATCTCTCAGAGAGGAACTGAACTGTGGTAATGTTCAAACAGCATTTATTTCTTGTCAAAGGCAGCAAACACAGGGTACATCCATAATTCAGAGCTAATTAAACATCCAGCACACATCAGTCTGTCTGAACACCGTCTATCAGCTGGGAGCTGCACACTCGTCCACACAGCCAAACATCAGAGGCTTCCACTAACAGTCGGCTGCCAGGTTATTCATTAAATAAATTCAGTTCTCTGTTTTAATATAAAGCACTTGCCTAGATTGCACTGATTCTACTACTTACTTTTAACCTGCTGTTCTGGGGCCTTGACGTGGCTCAGCATGCCGGGCATGTTGACGCTGTTTCTGTGCATGTACTTCAGGAAGACGTCTGCATTTCTTCTGGCCAGAGTGCACGCCTGATTGAAACATTAACACACATACAGATCCGATGAGTAACTCATCTTTTCTCTACTTTAATTCCATGTCTGTGTGTGTATATCTGTGAATGTGTGTGTTACCTTGAGGAAAGCCTCCTTCTGCTCCAGGTGCTTACTGATCATGGGGGTGACGTGGTCCGTTTCACAGTTAGGTCCCAGTTTGTCAGCTCCTCCACACCAGTCCTCCTCTCTCTTATATTCCTGCTCCAGGCTCTCCAGCACGCTGCACACCTGAGCAGAGACACCCACTCACTCACTCAGACTGGGTTGTGTTTTTGAGGATTAACATGGACTGGATGAAGCAGATTCTGGTTTACCTGTTCAGAGGTTTTATAAAAGGCCACAGAGGCGTTAACCAGCTTCAGTCGGTCCTCCATCTTCAGCATTAGCTGCTGCCAGTGAGAAGCTACATTCTCTGCACAATCTCTGATCAGGTCCATGTCATAGTGGTTGGCTTGGAGCAGAGCCTCTGCTTTCTGCTGGACCTGCAGAGCACTCTGATGGGTTTTCTGTAGAGCGGGAGGATGCAAACAAATCAACAATTTAAACGTAAAAACTAATGAGCAATTAAAATAAAATCTAGCTTTAAGATTTGAGCAGAACACTGAATTGATAATGGGGGGGGGAGAGAGAGATGACCTCAATGGCATGCTGAAACTGTTCGTGTTCTCTCTGCAGTTGCTCAGCTTCCTGCAGGGAGCTGGCTGTGATCAGACCAGCGTTGAGCATCGACTCGCCGTTCCGAATCCAACCCAGAACCTTAAACACAAAAAATACAACTTTACTCCAGTCTGTTTAAAGTACTTGCAGGCAGTGTGTTCTGCCTGCAGATGGCAGCTTGATGCAGATCTGTGTGAATTCTTACCTGCTTGACTTCTGCCTGCAGGTGTCTCAGCTGGACACACTGCTCCAGGTGTCTCCGGTGCTGCTCAGCCGCTACATCCAGCTCTTGCTGCTTTTCATGAAGGAACTCCAGCAAGTCCTGGACCCGAGTGGCCATGTCGACATCCCGGTCACACAACAACTCCACACCTAAAGAGAAGATGTACAGTTACTAGATGAATACCTAATGTAATGTCTAATATTACTCAACCTAAAAAATAAACGTGTATTACAGACAGTATCTCACATTTCATTTATTAAATAACACATTTATCTCCATGTTAACACCTCCTGTGTTCAATGCACACTGCATGACATAACCATTCCTTGTGTGGTTGAACAGAGCACCTATTAGCATTTGAGTTCACAGGTGAGTTATTATGGTTAGTGAGTGGGAGCCTCTCATCACAAACTCTGGCTGAATTGACCCGAGACACCTACACAGAAAAACTAATGTAGAAAACACAGAATCTGTGCAGCAGCACTGAACATTAGCCGAGCAGTGATTTCATCCTCCGGCTGATGATGACTGGTGACAACCACACTGAACTGAAACATAAAGCATCTCAGCTAAATGAAGCTAGACAAAGAACAGCAGTTTCAATCTTTAGTCTGTTCTGTATGTGAGAGTAGAACAAAGCGGGGGGCTGACCGGAGGTCTGGACTTCGTTGACATATTGCAGCAGCTCCTGTCCCTGGTGGATGACATCGAAGGTGAGGTTGTTCATAGTGAGGGCCTTGTCAGCGTGATGCTGCAGCCTCTGCTCGGCCAGCGTCAAGTCCTCTGTGTCAAAATCATTCATCTGACCCGTCAGTTCTTCGTTCCAGGACTCCAGGTCAGTGATGATCTGAAAAATAACAAAAAAAGAAGGTTTTTACATAAATAATATCACTGAAACAAATAAAAGTTTTGATCACAAGCTGGAAATGAAGCATAAACCAAGTCATCCAGTATCAAAAGATCTGTGAAATGGGATGAAATTTTGAAAGTCTTTAAACCTAAAGCATAAAAATCACTATTTCACAGGACGTGACCAAAATCCACTTTTTCCTCCCAAAACTCACATCAATAGCATCCCTCTCAAAGATGCGGAGCTGCAGGAAGAGGTCCAGCTTGATCTTCCTCTCCTGAAAGAGCTCCTCCATCTGCGCCTGAGCCTCATCCAGCTGCTGGAGGACACTCTCAATGTGGTTGATGGAGCTGTTGTGGGGCGTCTTGTTGCTGGAGATGGCAGAGTCCCTGAAACACACAAACACACACAATTAGGCAATAATCTGTGGGATGCAGAGTTGTGCACTTTAGGAAAAAACAGCTATATTATACTGCCGGGCATTATGCCAGCTGCTCTATAAGCAGTGAAGCCTGCAGAAGATCAAAACACACACACAAAAGAATTAAAAGAAAACAAAAATGTCCTGTAGATTGTCAGAAAAACTATTTTCCAAGATATTTATTTTTTTAGTTTTCCTTTTGTTTCTTTACTAAATCAAATCACATTTATCTTTTATTCTTGTATTTAGATTGTTTCAAGGCATAAAACTAAAGAGAAAGAAAACACTGTTCTGATTTTTATCCATTAATCTATCAGACACACACATGCAACAAGAATCAGACACGAGGGAGTTCAGTGTTATGAGTAAGCACAGATCGTACAGGTAGGGAGGTGGGTGGAGTCATGACTGTCCTCAGGTTCAGTAATCAGTGTGTCAGAACCACCACCTCCCCTACACGAACACACGTTGATGGCTGCATGTGTGCAGATCAGTCATGCACACACAAGCAGGTGGTGTGCAGAGTTACTGCTTTCCCTCCCAGAGAGACAATTAAACATGCTTTTCTAAAAGCCGTCTTATGTAAGAATCCACTGAGGTGCCAGTACCACTGAGAAGAGGGTGGGAAGGAAAAACGTTTTTTTTTTTTTATGTAAAAAGGAGGGGAGGAAAAGAGGCACTGGAACATCCTCGATATAAAAATAAAGCAGGTCAGCTGGATCCACCTCTTTAACACCTCCTCTCATCCCAGCAGCTTTCTATTTTTGGTTTTCATGCATCTCGCTAATGTCTTCTGAATTACACAAGGACTTTTTTGTTGCACATATTTAGCTCTAGTCACTGTTTACTTCTTTATTTAAATTTAAAATGTGTTCCTATCTAAATTAAAGTTCTATTTAAAGAAGAGAACATCATCCAAGCAGAAATAAAATACTTCCTTTTTCCTGACTTTATTAGCTTCCCTTGTTTTGTCATTTTAGAGACAAGCCCATCATTTAGTATTGTCAGATGATGCTATTTTTATGACATTTTACTGAAGTAAAAACACTAAACTATGTTTTCCAATCCATGGATCAGATCACAACAGAAACCGAGTCTGGGTTCAGAACTCTCTGAGAAGGAACTTGTTATTTTTTTATGTTAAACCAAAAAGAAAAAAAAGTGTCAGTAAAAGTATCAGGTCTTTTTATTTTCTGGTTTCTGTACCTGAGCTGCTGGATGAGGTCCTCCCCCTCCTTGATGACATTAACGGTGACTTGTAGCGTGGTCTGCTGCTGCTGTCCGAAGCGCTTGATCAGATCCTGGACGGCTTCCACCGACTCGGCGTAAACGTCGTCCAGCAGCTCCTTCTGGAGATCCTCCAGCCAGGTCCACAGCTGGAGGGGGAGAACAAAGGAGAGCTGTCAGGTTTTGAACCAACGTGTTCACAGAGTGTTCGGATGCTGTGTGTTATGGGTAAGTCTGTGTTACTGTTAGTTTTTAGCTGTCAGTGTGATTACAGAGTGTAGTTCCTCAAACTAGCCATCATTTTTACACCTTTAAGATTACTATAATAAATACACTCAGCTAAATGTTCAGTTTCCTACCCTAAACCACCACAGTAACGTCCCCAGTATGAGAAACATTCATCGTTTATCAGGGCTTTATCATTTCATCGGGTGATTAACTCTCCTCCACATAGCCCACCTTCCACTCCAGCATTACGTCAGCCCCCCCTCCCTGCCCACCTCTTTGACGTGCGTGTGGAAGGCGACAGACATGTCCAGCAGGACTTTGCGCTGCTCCACGCGGCGGACAAAGTCTTGGATCCGGTCTTCGAGCTGGTGGGCGGCCTGGTAGATCTCCTCTGGGTCGCACTCTCCCGTCTGGGCCAGCTGCTCGGCTGCCTCCAGGAGCTTGTCTGCATTGGTGTATGTATTCTACAGAGATCCGAAACACAGGTTAGGATCAACGTGGTAATGTAAAAAAAACAAAATGTTTGTTTTAAAAAGAGCAGAATTTGCAGAAAGTGAGTCTGCTGATTGTTCACTGAATGTAAAATAATAAAAAATAAATATTATTCCAAATCTACATATTTATTGCCAGTGTTGCAGTTTTTCCATTTCATTTATGATGTGAATGAACCTCACTCTAACGTCCAACAGTCACACAGATCAACCCTAACAGAGCGATAGTCTACCTGTGCCACTTCCTCAAAGTCCTCGTGGCGCTTCTGAAGAGCCCGCGCTCGATGGAGGGACTTTCCCACACCTGTGTGTTTACTGAGGAAGGCCTCGCCGTGGTTTTCAATCCAGTCCAAGACCTGCGAGAACAGACCAGAAGAGAAGTGAGACGGCCACAAGGGGGCAGTCTGAGGTGGGAGCTGTGCCTCAGGAGTTGATGTGAAATAAAAACAGTGCAACAGCAGAGCAATTATAAATAATGTTTTATATTGTGGGATGCTTTTCACTGAGCCTGCCTTCACACACTGTCTTTTCTGCACTTTGTCCTTCATGGCATGAATGGATAAACACCATCTGCACGGACATATGACCCAGTTCAGTTACCACAGCAACAGTTGCCATGTCAACGCACTCAGGAATGCCCATAATTTTGGGACAGTAACAGTATTATCGTATTTAACCATTTGATTGAGGCAGGCTCTGTGTAGATTTACTTTCCATATTCAAAGCATCACGTGATGAACCAACACACTCAGATAGGAAACATGACTCTGACTGCATACAAACCGTCTATTACGTTAGACTCCTTCCACCCACTAAGCTAACCTGCTATTTTCAAATTACTATCTAACCCGTGAGTTTTATAGAGGAAACTTAGCAATAAAAAATGACCCTGAAATTACATAGTTTGGATGCAAATAAGCAGCCTGAATGCAGATAGTTGTGTGCGAGTGGTTGTGTGGACCTGCTGGACGTCCTGCTGAAAGACGCAGAGCTGCAAACGCTGGTGCAGTCGCACTTTTCGGTGCTGCCAGATGTTTTCTAGCTGCCTCTGGTGATGCAGCACCTCGTGGATGATGTCCAGGACGTGGTGCACCGCCTTGGAGTAGTTAGCTGATGCTGTCAGCGAGTCGGCACTGCCGGGGGTCAAAGGTCGCTGCAGCTTGTCCAACAGGGCTTTTCCATCTTGGCTCACCTGTAGAATCAAAAAGATTGAGACTTTTTAAAAGCTTCTTTGTTTTTCTTTGAAAAATTTCACATGCTTTTATGTCTAAACTTATATAAGAGCACAACTCAACAGCTTGCTGTGTAGCGTTACCTCGGAGTAGGCAGCAGTGATGTGTTCGTACAGGCCTTGGTGATGGTGGATAGCATCTTCCAGGTCTTGTAGCTCAGAGGGTAAGTCCACCTCACCACATGCCTTGCACCACGAGTCCACATTGCTCATATACTGCACAAGAAGAACACATGACATCAGATAGTGGTGCTCTTCTTAGGAGCAACATTTTAGTCAGGCATTTAGTCACCTGAGCATTTTCTTTCCTATTACTGAACTGTAATCAATGAGGAGAACTTTTAAAACATTTAAAAGTGTATTCATTGGTCTTGTGATGAAACTCTGGACATTGCCATCCCCTCACGAGAGATGGAAATCAAAACATTCTGAATGACTGGCCTAAAAACAGTCTGAAGCAACTACCACCAGGAGTAGGCTATATAAACTTATATATAAACTTAACAAGCTCGTCTGTCCTCCTGGTGTTTCATTGCCTGCTTAAGCTCTGCTGTTTTTTCTCCAAATGCTGAAACTGGTTTGTTTGTTTCTATATTTAGCAGTATGTTGTTTTTTATATTTTATTGAAAAGAAGAAATTGTGCTTTTTTGGAGTTCTAATGCTCACTCTTTTTCAGTCCAGTGGTGCATGACCCAAACATGACAACAACATATTTAGGTCTTTGCATCAAAACAACCAAATGTTTGTTTATTTGAGCCATATGGTTGAGTTGGTGTCCAGTGTACACACTGAGTGAAACACAGCTTGAAATGAGGTCAAAGTCAGCAGTGTGTAAATGATGTGGACCCACTCATGTGTTGTGATGACATTAAAATCTCAATGAGACACTTATTTTACTACCATTTAATGTATGCCTTTTTAAAACTTTTCAAAGGTATAGATATTGGAATTGTTCACAGAACAAAAATGATCTTCATTCTCAAACATGAAAGTCAGATAATGTTTCATAGGCAAAAAAAAAAGACAAAAGTCAACATCTAAAACAGTCCAACCTTATTTTTCTGGTAAAAATAAGTATTATTGTGTCTGCTGAGTATTTTACCCAGACAACATAAAAAGAGGCTTTTATGGGTGGAATTACAGGTGGGCTTACCTGGTCACATTTCTGGTGGAAGCTGGCTGACATCTCTAGCAGCGTACTACGTTCATCCAGTGCAGCAGCGAAGGCCTTCCACTCCTGCTCCAACTGACCTGAGATCTGCTTGATCTGCTGGGAGGCGTAGTGACCCGACTCCAGCAGCCGGCTGCCCACCGACACAATCCGGTTGATGTTCACGTAAACATTCTGTGTGGCACAACACAGGAGGGAAAGATTACAGGATAAATAGTGTACGGCTGGAGATCTCAAGCTTAATTTTCCAAGACTCAAATCTTATTTGTAGAAAAGGTAAAAAGTCCAGAACATCTAGTGAAGATCAAATCACTTTCATTGAGTTTGGTTATTAAAACAAACAGCAACAAAATGACTCTGTTTACCAACGGTGTTGGCTTGTGAACCTTAAATGTTGTAAGAAATTTAAGCTTGAACTTCATTAACTTAATTACTTTTAATGCCTCAACAAATAAAGTGTGTTTTCAGGAAGAATAAACAGGTTACATTGAATTTGACCTCATGAGACCGGAGCTTTTATGTAATGTACATTTTTTAAATTTCATCTAGCTATTTGGGATAAGTTCATAAACATAAAAATTAACATTCATTTGAAAAAAAAAATCTACAAAAAAATAAAAATAATCTAATGACTTACATTTTTTTTAAACAATTTAAAATTTAAATGAAGTTTCCCTCCCTTTGAATTGAACCAATTCATTCCTAATAGGCTGTAAGGACTCGTTATAGAAAAACACACAATCTTGAAAATAAAGGATGGTATTGTAACAAGAACGGTTTTGGGGGAAAAGAAAAACTGAGTCCAAGGGGAGCGTATCAGCCACCATGCCTCTTGTGCAGAAACTCAAGTATCTGGATAGACTGCTCGCCCCAACAGTTTCATAATAGTTATGTAAGGCCAACTGTGGATAGAGAAAAGGATTACTTAATACCTAGTTATGTTGCTGTGATTATGTACAAAATGTGCACAGAAGCTCCAAACAAACACTAAAACACAGTACTAGAGGTTGATGCTAAGTGCAATAACTATATGATTATTCAGTTTGGGGGCATGGACTTGAGTCCAAGTGGGCGGAAAAAGCATTACCTCCTGCTGCACATCTGTGCGTGTGTGTGTGTGTGCGCGCGTGTGTCTTACCATGCAGTTCATTGCAAAGTGGTTGTGTTGGGTTTGCAGCTCTACAGCGTGGGGGTGGTTGTTGCCAATCTCTGTGTAGCCTGCCAGAAACAAACTCTTGTTGTGCATGATCCAGTCAAACATCTGAGGCGGGAAGATGTCAAAATAGACACACACACACACGGGAGAGAAAAAAGGGGTTAGCTAGCCTCATAAATACATGCACAAACACAAGTATGAGCTCATCAGTAACATCTTCAGGTTACTGCAGGAGCAGGTCCAAACACACAGCTGGGACTCAGCCATGTGGGTAAACCAATGTGTGTATGTGAGTGGGTGTGAGTGCTGCAGTGTTCCCAGAGCTGTCATCTCTCCAGGCCAGGAAACAGAGAAACGGACTGCCTCCATTAGGAGTATCCTCTCATGCTCTCCTGGAGAACAACTTGTGGCCTATGGTGTCCTAGCAACAAGCTCCTACTACTGCAGTGTATCCAAGACTGCAGCGCTCCCTCCGTTACTGCAGCCTGCTATTTTATTCTACTCACTCAAACATGGATCTCTGAATTTCTCTCCCTGTCTCTTTGCATTTTGTGCCGCAGCTGTCACTGCCTGAGCTGTCTGGGTGGCAGCTGTGCACCTGCATAAGTTACCATCCAGCTATCTGACTCTACTTCTGGGATGCTGAGGAGGATGAACCCGTTTCATTTTTATCTTTCTGTCATAAAGTTTAATGCACTGTTTAAGGGCCCAAATAAAAAGAATGTGAGTTCATGTGATCGTCACAACAAGCACCAATCGATGCCTCTCTGTGGCAGTAATTATTATTGACTGTCATCTGTCCTACATCGGTCACCAGCTGTAGTTATGGATTACCCTTCATTACAGCTCAGTCTGTACAGCATCCTGACACTCTCATCATGCACACACCTTCTCTGCATCCTGTTCGAACAGGCGGAGCTGGAAACACTGGTCCAGCTGGAGCTTGCGGACGTGCCAGGCCTGGTGCAGATGCTGCCGGGTGGAGTGCAGCTTGTCCAGCAGCTGCGTGATCCGAGGCACCAGGCCCTGGGTGTCGGCGTTGCTGCCGTTACTGCTGCCTCCACCGCTGCTGCTGCCGTTGCGGTTGGAGAAGGACTCGCTGCTCTGGATGCGCTGGAGCAACCTGGAAACAGATGTCATGATAGCTTTATTAAAATCCGGGATGTTTATAAGCTAAAGCTGTACATTTTTACTCAGAAATATGTTGTGTAAGAAGTCTTGGGCTTGACCTCCATATACTACTAGAAGGAACAAAGAACAAACAGGGCTTTCACAATTACCTAATACAGGAGTAATTCAATTGTTTGTTACGGTTATGTGCTAAAAGCAGACAAATAATCCAACCTCTGCAAAAAGCTTTTAGAAAAATTAAATCAAACAAATTTAAAGAAAACACTGTGCAATTATCAGTTTCACCTGCTGTTTTAAATTTAGGCGAATGAAGTATGACGTTATTTAAATGTTTATTTTTTTACATTAATAATGTGAATTACAATGAGCCAACAAACCATTATAGAATGAATCAAACTTGTGAACTTTTGCAAAAAGTGATGACTTAAGCATATTTCTCAGTATCTGTGAACAGCCAGAAACACAAAATTGCAAGAAAATGCATTAATTATTTATCAGCTGGGAATCACACCAAATAGGTACGAACCACATCTCTACAAGAAGTTTTCTTTGTGACCAGGTCACATGGGGCGTATGACATAACTGTAAACAAACTGCAATGTTTGTGCAACTGTTGTGCAAATTTCTTTGGTGCATAACAATCACAAAAGTGACTTAATTTATGTTTCTGTTTATTCACAACTTAACCTTAATTTTATTTACGATTTATTCATCAACTTCTCCCAAAGTTGTCTTACGTGTCCTGTTCTTTTTGACTCACAAAATCTAAATTGAGGAGGGTTAGAGTTGGGACCCAGATGCCATTGACGAACAGCAGTAAGATATCTAGTGATATATATGATATCTATGTAGCCACGCTCATTGGAACTTCAGCAGCCTACTGATTGGTCCAGTCAGTCTCGTACCGGGCCAATCAAAGCGTTCGAATGGTTTGATGAGCTGAACATCCCCGACCCCACCTGCAGGTGGATAACAGACTTCTTGTCTGACAGGAAGCAATATGTGAGGTTAGGGAAATGCACCTCTAATCCACAAACCATCAGCACCGGTGCCCCTCAAGGCTGTGTCCTCTCTCCCCCGCTCTTCTCCCTGTACACAAACAGCTGCACCTCCAGCCACCAGAATGTCAAACTGCTGAAGTTTGCTGACAATACAACCCTCATCAGACTCACATCCAGAGGGGATGAGTCAGCCTACAGATGTGAGATCGACAGCCTGACAGCCTGGTGCAGACTGAACAACCTGGAGTCAAACACGGTCAAAACAGTGGAGATAATCACGGACTTCAGGAAGAACTCGGGCCCACCTACCCCCATCGTCATCAATGACACCCTGGTAGACATTGTGGAATCATATCGCTTCCTGGGTGCCATCATCTCCCAAAACCTCAAATGGGAGACCAACATAATCTCATCATGAAAAAAGCACAACAGAGGATGTTCTTCTTGTGGCAGCTGAAAAAACTAAGCCTGCCAAAAGACATGATGGTACACTTCTACACAGCTACCATCGAGTCCATCCTCTCCTCATCCATCTCCGTCTGGTATCCTGCTGCCCCTGTCAAGGACAGAACGAGGCTCCAACGCATCATCCGATCTACAGAGAAGGTGATCGGCTGCAACCTACCCTCCCTAAAGGACTTGCACACCTCAAGAACCACAAAGAGGGCAAGAAAGATTGTGGCTGACCCTTCCCACCC
>SSNR01000463.1:164647-240145 GCA_006937965.1 Callopanchax toddi
ACACACACACACACACACACACACACACAGTAACAAAAACATGGAAGCTCATGCAGAGTTTTTTTTTTTTTTGGATAAAGGATGAGCAAAAAATAAAAAAAAAGAGGAAGAAAAACCAGGGTTGAGCTAATGAGGCATTTTTGTATCATAACTAGGCTAAAGAAAAGAAAATACCGGTATATGTGAAAATAAAAAAATGAATGCAGGGAGAAAGGAACAATGGGACTGATGAAATGGGATGCAAAGTAAGAAAGATGGACAACTTAACTACTTTAATTAAAAACTCCCTTTTTCTGTTAGTTTTCCTGAAATTTCATTTGATGTTTACATTGTCTTTTTATCACAATCAAAGCAACATAAAGAAAAAGACTGAAACACTTAATTCTTTCAGGGTTAAAAAAGGTGAAGGAAGCTGTGACTTCATGGTAGATCTGACCTAACACCAGACAGGAAGCACCATACTTGTCAGCTGGATGAGGGCCGAGCCAGTAAAGGCAAACTGCCATTTGTGATTGGTCGTCCAACAAGCCATACTTGATCACTTTTTCCATAAATTGCAAAAAATGTTTTAAAAATCATAAACTGCTGTGGATTTGAGTTCCTTTGCTAAGAGAGAAACACAGTCCCCTGCCGGCATCAGCTAATGACAGACTCGGTCGATGTGCTGAAGGAATCCAGGGTGGGCAGAGTTGCAGCAATTAAAGCTAATCCCAGAATCCCCGGGGGGAGATATTCCAATCCTTCGACAACCAAACTGTCCATTATGTATTTCTCTATATTCTATATGTCCATATAGAAAAAGGTAGAGCAAACATTTCCAAGCAGAGACCAAGTTACAAAACTGTTTCACAATGCAGGAACCACTGGTATCTGTGCACATCCAATGTGGCATAAGGTGAGCTGCTAATCTGTTTGTCTTTTAGAAAGGCAAGTTCCCAAGATAATCCTAATTGTGTAGGAGGAGCAGTAATTAAAACATGCCAGCATTGCATTTATGAACCCTGAGAAGCTGCTTAGCATGAGGCGAGAGACCAGAGATAGGTGGGGAAATTCTCATTGTAAACGGGGCTCATCTACAACATCAAATACACATCACAGTCCTGGAGGGCTCCTCAGTAATCAAATGTTTTATACTCGTTTAATCAGTGTGCAAGAATTCATCCCAGAAAATATAAAAAAGGTACAGAATGAAAAAACTGAATCCCAGACACCCACAGTAAGTGTAATCAGAGGGTCTGTTATGATGTGGGTGGCATTTTGTTGCCATGCTTTGGGTCCACTTGTCCACTCAACTAGAAGTCATCACAAAGTTGTTTTTCTACTCTGATAGGTGTTTGTTCCCATCAAGTTCCCACAAGAGTTACTGAAGGGTTTGACGAGCCTGGAAATGTAAATCACATTCTTCATCCTCAACAGATTTAAACCCAGCTTTGAGCTAATGGGAGAATCTAACAAACATGTCTGATGGCACTTTTAACTGCCGTCATTAAAAAATCCAAATTAGGAATTTGTTTTTCAAAGAATTGAGCTCCATTTCCACAGTGGAAGTCACTGCCAAAGTACAACAAAGCTGTTCAGGAGATTTGTGTTTGACTTCCTTTAAACCGTCACATATTGTTGTGATAATGAAGTAAAAATAATAAAGATTTTAGCGCACTGGGCATAGATTTGGATATGTTTATAACAAGAAGACTAACTAATCAAATATTCACTTCTAATCATTCACTGTTATTTTATATAATGCACTGCTTATAGTTTTTTAAATAAAATCTGAGTAAATAAACTATTGTTGGTTCACATTCAGAAATATGACACAACAATGATCTTTCACAAATTTATAAAATTTAATTTTCTCATTTTAAAAATTTGCTAAATTTAATTAAAGCATTATGATTAGGTTGGTGTGATTTGGCATAGAAAACTGGAACAAAGTTCCTTGGACCTACATTAAATAGTGTTAAAATAATTTTACTCAATCAAAAGTAAGGATAAAGAAAATCATGTGCTTCCTTTTTCAAAGGAACATAGCCAACTTGTTTAGCAAAAAGTACTGCAGCTCAAAACAAATGACATCTCATTATGTTCAGAAGTAACCAATATAGTGAAGTAAGTTACCACTAAAGAGATTTAACGTTAAATAAGTAAATTCACGCATTCAAAAAAACATTTTTCCATCACCAGTCCAAGAAAAAAATGCCTTCAAAATGCAGTTTAACAGCAGAACCTCTTCTGTCCTATAAGATAAAAACAAACCCAGATGAACTTTACCTAAGCGACAGAGTTCCAACATTTCCTGGGGGACTATTCCTGTGTGAAGTGGGTGCAGCACAGTTATCACTGATACGTAAAGCTGCACCTATGAGTCAGAAAGGGTAAAAAAAAAAAACTAGACAGAAATGCCAGAGGTGTCCATCATCCTTCATAGAAATGACAAGAGTCAATGAAACGGTTGGCCCATCATTCCAGGTCATGACTGTTGCTGGGTCATGTTCCCGTTTGCATCTCAGAATATGTCAACACTCAGCGCACCTCCGAGACTCACACTGAGAGGTCACTTGGACATTTAAACTCACAGATACAACAAAGCAGTGTGTGCAAACAGCACCACTTCAAGACTGCCCCAGAGAGATTGTGACAAATGCTTCATGGATGGGGAGGGGTGAGCATGCTTTTGTGAAAAAAAAAAAAGATGGGGTATGCAACAGCTGCCTGGACAGGGACAGATGGGCCGGGTGGTGCGGTCAGCTGAGGGAAAGAGGAGAAAAGTTGCCAACAAAAGGACACGCTCACTGCATCTTCTCTATTTGATTAAAGAGCAGTTACACACCGGCTCAATCTCGTAATGGCTTCCAGCAGCTGACTCGGTCACGCTGGTTCTCAGCCAGCTGTTGTAAATCAAGGGAAACCAGAACTGCACACGTGTGTGCATCCCTGCATAGCTCTGGACTTCCCACGTTCACATCATGCCAGAAATTCCTTGCTGAGGGATGTGTGGGAATAGCAGGCATTTCTCAGGGCTGAGAGTGTGGACAGGAATAGAGCATCCATGACACAGACTCCCTGACCTCCTCATGAACACCAAACCTGGTTAGAAACAACAGACAAGGTAAAATACTGCTCCCATTCAACCTGAACAAACATCTGAGATTGATTCATTCATTTTGACTCTTTAAATTGATTTCTTTCAACATGGAAATGTTTTACGTTTCCCATAGTCTAGATTTTGACTTAAGGCATTTCCTGACCTGTAAAGCCAAATCTGCTATTGAAAACAAAATGATTCCAGTTTCAACAAAGCATAAGAACTCAATGAAAAGGTCAAAATTAAACTAAGTGCCAAAATTGTAAATACTTTCTGCAGCAGCTATTAGTTTCTTAGGTCTAGTTTGGGTAATTCCCACCTTTTTAATGCGCAATTTTTTAAATCGGATTTACTTTAAGTCCAAGGACTGCAAGTGACACGGATACATCTATAAGTATTAGACTGAATCCCTTCTTTCCTTTACCTGTCCATGGTGCAATAATATGGTGCAATTGCAAATAAATTGCAATAGTTGTGTAAATATTCTTGTTGAAATGTAATCAGTGTCTTTTTTGTGTCACAATTTGTATTACCTTCGTTTTATATGTAATTGAGTTGCTATCCCCTCCCAAATTTATCTCACATACCTCATACTTTTGGTTTGTGGATTTAAAAATTAGAAGGGTTCCAGAAGGGTTTCTGACAGGCAAGCACAATAATTTTGTGATCATTTTGAGAGGGAACACATCTTGCAAATATTTTGAATATGTTAAATTAAGGTATATCACTGGAATGGAACTCAACGGATGTAGATAAGAGTGAGTGGTGTGGAGGACAACTCTAGTTATTTCAGTAGAAATGTTCAAGAAATGAAAAATGCTTAATTAATAAAAATTATGTGCAAACTAAAAAAACAAAGCCAACAAATGATCATAGTCGATGTTGCCGACTATTCATGGCATCTCTTTAAAGGCATACTTTGCAACATTTTCATATTTTAAAATATTTTTCTTGAGCTGGTATGCGCTAATATGAGGGTTAATGAAAGGTCACTTAGCCACATCTGGTGTATACCACATTTGCAGCTTCTCATTCTCTGGTCCGGTGCCCTGAAGTCTCACAAAGTCAAGTATCTCACGAGGGTTAGGCTAACCCAATGTGGCTAGCTGCTATGCTAGCACTGGAGTGTTTTTAGCTCATGATTCCTGCTTTTTTCCATCTCTCCCTGCTTGAACACAGCTGATTTCTTTGAATGAGTGATGAATCGCTCCAGTAGAAAGCAATGAAGGCTGAGGAGACATTTCAACAGTTAGATTTAGGTGTTTCTGAGCAAAAACAATGGTGCTAATGTTTTTACAGCAGTGATTTAAAACGGACACTAGGGGGAGCCAAAACAAGCAAAACTGCATAGTATGCCTTTAATGTTGATAGCATCCTTTCTTTCCATTGGTTTGTCATAGCCAGTAGGGCTGGGCAGTAAATCAGAAGTTATCTAATTTTATAACTCTTACCGACGTCATTTTGCCCATAACGGTATGTTAGATATTTAAACTAATGAAGAGATGTGAGTGGGTTGCCAATGTTGATGCCCCTTTAAGAAGCTGTGATGCGGACTAGTCACGTGGAGTCATGTGATTCCACCCCATACAGTCGGTATCAAGAAGAAGCAGCAGGCTGCTTGTAGCTCGTCGCTCTGTGTCATTCGTGAGCTGCGTCGGCTCGCCGTTCGTGGCTGCTTGTAGCTGCCCGATGCTTGCGGCAGCGCTCTGCTCAATGTCATGGCGCTCTGCGGGCAGCCATTAGTGAGCTACAGGCTGGAGCTGTGTTGTCGAGTAGAAGCTTGTTCCCAAAAAAATGCTTCATCAATCATTTGGCAACATGATGGATTCAGCAAGGAGGATGAGATGAAAACACAAGACAAAAGTCAAACTGAGCAGAAAGACTAGAAACAAGTCAGGGTAACACATCCTCTACCTGCAGTTCAACCACACTTTAATTTGTTTTTGCGCGTACGGGTAGTTATCGTCCATTTGTCGTCATCAAGGTGAACTCCTCAACGTACCGTGATATTGATTTGAGGCCATATCGCCCCGCCCTAATAGCCAGCATTACTAATTTATTCTCCTCCTGCTGCCTGAGCTGTCATTAGTCTGCTTTACTTCTGACAGACAGCTCCTGCCCCACTTCTCTGGCCTAATAAAGACGCTCTGATTGGCTGCTGTACAGGTTGATTTACTGGACTACAAAACAGCAAGAAGACCTGATCTGCTTGGTTGTTGTTGTGATCACACACAGCTGTGTGCCACTGCAACAATGAACCTACTGTGGGTACAGCTGGCACTGGCCACGACACTGTACACACACCAACAAATGGGTCACTAGCTACAGAGAAAGAACGCTTAATTACAACCTGCTATTTCATCTAGAGATGTGTTGCCAACGCTATCATTTAAGCAAGTTCAGCTAAATCTGTAAAGTTCTGTCTTTTTTTAAGAAAGTGATGCATAAACATCCAGTATTCAACTCCACCGTAAAATACAGAAAAGCCTGAGCTGAATTATGCTGCACAAAACTCCCCCACGCTTCACTACCAGCTCTTTAAAGCAGACAGATTATGTCTTACTGTATATGAACTGCCTGACAGCAGTTCACTTGTACAGGCCAGCAGAAAGATCAGATCCAAGAAAAATTATTTGCACCACAAAATAAATTTATTACAAGTCTGTTCAGTTAATATTTTCAGCAGCATTTAAAATGTGCTGAAAACTTGGTGTGAATATCCAGAAACAAAGAGCTGACCATTCAGTCTGTTACTTTTTTCCTTTTTTATGTCACAAATCTAACGTTTTGCCTGACAAACTTCCCTTTATCTCTGCCTCCTTCTGTTCTATCCATCCATCCTGACCTCTAATAGCAGGGTAGGCTAACGGAGCATGAAGCAGGCCAGGGTTACCCCAGCGACCCAAAAACAGCAGGGGAGAGGAATTGAGGGTGGGGGGGTGGGGGGTAGAGAAAAGAAAGAAAAGACCTTAAAGAGAAAGACTGCTTGTTATTTGTGCCAAGTGTCCATTTACTCTGGTCTTTTGGTGCCACATGATCCTATTTTGACAACCCGTGACGAGGCAGAGATCTCACTCTGTATGCAAGACTTAGTTTCATCAACAACAAAAAAAGATCCCACAAACTTTACTTCACTTTCTCTGCTTCCTGTGTGAGATTCATGACTGATTTGGTAAAAGCGTAGCATATTCTCAGCTGGCGATTCTGCCTGCACAGCCACTTGCAGATCTAATCCTCTCTCTGCTTCCAATTCGCTCAAGTGCGCCATCTGGATGTCGTACCCCGAAGCCTGCACAATTCACTTCAATTATGAAGATTTAAACCTAAATATTTTTAACAACAAAGGTCTGAATTTTGTACTTATTGCTACCAAAGTATTTTGATCTAAGAAGACACAAAGAAAAAGAACAAACAATGCCATACATTACATCAGTGAAAACCCAAAGGCATTCAAATCATTACATAACTATAATTTCAAATAAATTATATAAAAATATATTTCCAACAGAATCATAAAGACAGCTTAAACAGCAGAACTAAAGGATTGTGTAGACTGAAGTGCTTTCATGTTGTAGATGTCTTTCTGTGTGCACTCAGTCTTTCTCCATCAAGGCCCTGAGGCTTAGGAGCAACCTGCCAACTCATTGTCCTCCTTTACATCTAGAGTTCGAGGGGTTTTAAACTTCTTAAGGCAACACTGCTTCATCTCTCATCACTTCTGCAATCATTCTTTCTTCTCAGAGCATAAATTTGTTTATGAGGTATTCAAACTTCCCCTTGAAGCACAGGGGAGTAAAAATCCTAAATATCAAACTGGTTGTTTTATCTTTCCAAAATGTTACATCAGAGGAAGGCTACATAGACTGGCAGATATATAGCTGCTCTGACTGCAATAAAAAAAAAAGAAAGAGTGGATGCTAGATGCAGAAAAATCCATTTACCTTTGAGAAATGTTTGAAGACAGAGAAAACAGAATGAAGAAAAGGGGGAATCAAGGGAATGTCAGGAAATCAGGTGACAAAGACTTGGCACTGTTGCTCTGAATTATTTGTCTTCTTTCAGCATTCTATAGTGTCAGTTTTGTTTAACGTGTGATCAAAATGACATGTTGACAAATATGGACAATGCAACAGTTTGGTAAGAGTGGCGTTTTTGTTTTAAGCTGAGAGGAGCTCGTCCACATTCAGTAAAGTTAAAAACCACATATCAAGGTAATTTTAGCAGTAGGAAACATGGTCTTAATTTTCAGAAACAGTACACTGAAACCCACTGGTGTGAGAAAGATTCCTCTGCTCACCTCAGTCTGAACCAGAGCGTGCAGGACTCAACTCCCATCTCCCTATAACTCATGACTGAGTGGATCCTCAGCCAACACAACAATCAGACCATTGATGAAGCCTATAGCTTGTGAGAAAAAGGGGCTGCTGCTGGGACTGAGGGAAAGACACATTCAGTGTCATGTGCTCTCAACATGTAAACAAGCTGGGTGTTTGACTGGCTGACTCAGTTACTCACCACGTCCCTCCTGTCCTGATGAGGATTACAGTTTTCTGTTTAATCTTATAGCGCAGCACTGAACTGAAGAGCTGATCTGAAACCAGGATCTGTATCATGCAAATGTGCATGTTCAAGATGTGTGTAACGTCACACATCTATATAAATGACCAAATGAAGTGTATTCATCTATAAATGTGGCTTAAAATTCAACCCCCCCATACGTCAATGAAAATATTGTGTGTACTCCTGTATATTATTAACATTTCTTATAATGGAAGATGCATTTCCAGCTTGCACAGTGAATCTAGTTAGAAATGTTAGTCACATGGTCACAAAAAATATGCCATCAAGTTCTGGGGTGAATGATATTAAACCTGGTGGAAGTCAAACAAGACCAGCAGAATAACACGTTTAAGACTCAAAACACAGCATGACCAACAGGATATCACTACTTAGTTCCTTTAAAAATGGGATGATTATGAGATCATCCCTACACAGTAATCCACCAGGATTGTGCCGCATTAAATCATCACTCCATATGTTTATCATTCCTAATTATACAACAGCTCTCTACATGTGAAGTGGTTTCCTTTTGGTTGACTAAATACATACGCGAATTTGCTGGATCCACAGGAGGAAAACACATAAAACTACGCAACAGCAAACTCACTGCCAACAAACAGCCAATGCCACAGTCATAAGCACACAAACAGGAGGGCAGAGCTGAGCACTCAGAGAAACACAAAGATCTCGGGGGGAATGTTCTCCAAAGCCGGCGTGCACCTGGGAAAAGTTCATGGAGAATGAAAAGGATGAACATCCAAAGAAGGAAAACAACAAAGCCAACAGGAAGACCAAACACCCCACATACTTGACATAGATGCAATGCCATGGATGTTAAATTAAGCCATCATGTACAATAGTGTAATGCCAGAGTACAGTAGAGGTTGCCCACACTGTAAACAATAAGATTTGTAGTTGAGCAGGAAGTCAAACATGCATGAACAACAAAAAAAACAAAATATGTGTGAGACACATGTTGCCACAAATGGAGGCCTTCTCCTCTGGGATCAGACCATTAGAGAAGAGAGATAAACCAAACACACACACACACACACACACACACACACACACACACACACACACACACACACACACACACACACACACACACACACACACACACACACACACACACACACACACACACACACACACACACACACTGAGTAAGTTTTATAAGCAGACTGCTGAAACATCTTTCAAGCTATCTGGTTCAGACTAAACATCTATCACACATTAAAGCAGCCGTTGAAGAAACCAAGTTTAAAAGATGCAACTGGCTCAATCCCATAACTCTCTCCTACATTAAACCTTGACCTCAGCTCAACTGAACACTGCTCATACTGTATCCTAACCTAAACCAAGAGACAGCCCTCTCTTGTCCCAATGTACCGTTACCATCAGGGCCCACGTGAGTCCACCCTTTCTGTGGGCCCCTTTCTGCCTTTCCCTTCTCGCACTCATCGTTTGACTCACACACAGATTGGAAAGACCCCCCTTTCATTTGAAAATACCAGTTGTGTGTCTCATGCTGACTGAACGGAGGTGTGAGGCACCAAAACAATGAGCATTAGTCTGCTGTCAGAATGCAAATAGCAAAGTAGTTAAATGTCAAGGACAACTTGCTCAGCAACACATTAAAGCAAAGACGAGCTATCCGAGACCATTTTCATGGCTTAGCATATTTTACTAATAAGTTCTACAAGATAGTGAGTGAAAAAAGTGTCTTAATATATTAAATTGAACTACATGAAATTGTAACTTTTAAAAAAGTGATATACTTTGTGTAATTAGAAGATTAAATAGTAATATTTTAGGGTAGACATTAACCAGTTAATCAGCTGGGTTGTTAGTGAGTCTGCTGACTCCTTTAACTTGTTGCACATGTTTGTTTTAAAGCAGCTTTCACCTTATAAAGTGTGACGAGTAGCACTCATTGACAGACGGATCATGACCATCTGTACTTTTGCTAACAAAAACATTTTTAATGGGAAGTAAACCTCACATTATAATGAAAGATAGAAACAATACAGCTCATTTGTAGTTCTAAACTTTTTTATATACTATAAGTTTATAAATATATTTATGATAGGTACAATTATCTACCCATAGCACCTTCAAGCAGCTTTTAGGACAGCCAATAGCTACTTTTCTTACTGAGGAGTTGACAACACTGCTACTTTCACTTTGCTCTGCAAATGACAGCGAAAACTTCAGACCATCCCTGCCATCTCATTAAAAGGGATTTAACTCTTTGTTAGTTAGTTGTTTCGAAACTATGACTTTTTAAAGTGTGATACATCTGGAAACCAGAAATCGACCCATAAAAAGTCAAAGAAATCTGACCAGACAGACGCTTCTCTTCTCGCTCAGTTTATCCAGACGTGGAAAAAATAATCTGTACTTTTTAAGACTTTGAAAGAATCCAGCTTTAAACTTGAGCAGTTGCATTTAGGGGATTTAACCACGGAAAACCAAAATAGAAAGATGAACATGACTATTTCATACAGCAGCTCTTTTACAAATTTATTTTAATGATTATGACAATCATCCAAACTTATTTCTGTTATGTTAAACTATTTTATAAGATGGTTGTAAATGTAAAAAATCCCTACTTGCTACTCCCTACTAGCTTAATGAGAAGCTACCTTAAGGATAAAAGCACAAACTGAATGCACATTTTATTTATTTTGCTACCTCTTTAGTATTACATATCTAAATTGAAAACTTTCAATAAAATTATCCCATTTGTCTTCACATGTGACCTGTCTTTGTTAGACAGCAGAAATGAAATGGTCCAACTCTGTCCTGAAGATCAGTCCTAAAGACCACTGCTTCAAAATGCTCCTCATTTTACCTCTTGGACCACCTCAAGGACCTCCAGGGTTCTAAGTCTTTGCTTTTTGGCACAAATGCCACAGACCAATATTCAGTGGATCATTTTCTCTTGGTTATTGGCCCTTAGTGTGAGGATAAAATAACAAAGGGGGTGAACATTGTAGAGGGAGAGACAGAAAGAGAAATAGTGCGTGAAGGGGAGTGCAACAGTGAGAAAGCAGTTTTAAACGCACTTGAGACCCAAAGTAAAAGGAGTACATTGGTCTTTCAGGACTTGTCCTAGTTTGGTTTACTCTCTCTTTCTTTCTTTACTCTAAAAACTCAAACTGAAGACCCTTTTGGCAAGCGATGCTTTTCAGTGACCAGTTGAAACTTTGTTAACACCGGCGCCCGGCGGGTACTAGACATTTACTGTCTCTTCATCATTTTCCATGGACTGTCTCTTTCTCTATCTTTGACTTTCACAGCTTTTTTTCCCCTTTGTCTCACCTGCAATTACTTAATTGTCCCTGTATGTCCACATTATCATTCGCCTGCACCCAGCTGTACAGTTTATGCTCCTCTAAGAAGAATATCTCAAGAAAAGTAGCTATCTGCAACTGTGATCTCACACACAGTGGCTTGCCACCTATACCCCCCCCCCCCATCTCTCTCTCTCCAACATACCTCCTGTCTTCTCCCTCTTTTCCATCTTCTCTCCATGTTTTTCTGTACCGCCTCTACTGTTTTCCCTCTCTTGTTCCAGCTTGTTTTAAGAAAACAACGACTGAGTGGCAAATTTTCCCCGAGCGAACACCAATTAAGCTCTCGCGCTGGAGAAATTACAGAACGAGAGCACGACAGATGAGAGGGGAAAGTGGGACAGATCCTTTTTATAAACACACAGAGAGGCGAGAGGTTTGCATGTGTGCATGCATGGGTGTGTGCATGTGGGATGTCTGCGTATCTTTATCGTGCATGAGTGGGGGAAAGGCTAAACTTTGATTTGCACGTCAGACAGACAGTTCCCTTGTTGATGAGGTAATAGACCATATTTGAGGCAAACACTTTCACATAATTTGAAAATAAACAGTCAATTCAAAGACTGTCACTTAATGTCTCCCTTGTGTACTTTGCATTCCTCTTTGCCTACTTTCAATCAGACTAAATATCTTGTTTAATCTATCCTGATTCACAAATATCATGACAGTTTTTGCCACAACTTATGTTTATTTGTATATTGCAAATAAAATGTGCCTTGCAAAGCAGTGTGCAAACTACCCTTGAACTCAGAGGTCAACACTAGGACCATAGAAACTCAGTCTTATCAGTTAGCCTTTGATCTTATCTAAACCAGACCAGGCAGCTGTCTGTGTTCCTAAGTACATGCAGGAAAGACTTGGTCATGATACAAGCTGCTTGCAGACCTATTTCAGGGTTGATTGTAAAGAAATAACACAGGTCAGACACAGGCTGACATAGTAGCTCTAGTTGCTATGGAAACAGTCTGAAAGCCTAGCCTGGTCCCAAAAGTATGGGATAAAAACACAACTTAAGACATCAAACACATCTCTCCTCTATTTATTTCCTGTGTAAAGAATTCAGGAAATCTACTCTTTCAATTTCTTATCTCTACTCAGAGAAAGGGGATGATAAAGCACTTAAGAGTATACAAAAACGATGGAAACTGGCTTCAAGTTCTAAAAATAAAACCTTTGATTATGGCCTCAACCTTTTAATTTATTTTCTTTAAAACTGAATGGCGTTAATTTGGGAAAGGGTGCTCTCATTTAACATTAAATTAGCAAATGTTGACATTCTGATGTCTTGGTTTTGGTAAAGACTCCTTATCTGCACGCACGCACGCACATATATATATATATAATTACAACACAAATCCTCTGAGCTGAGCTAAAAAGACCAGATCAGATAAAGTTAGTGAGTGTGATCAATGATCACACACCTCAACTATTAGTAAATCTTTTGAATTGACAGACTCACACACTTAAACAGCAACTTGTACTGCTGCCAGACAGTTTCTCACAAACAAAATGCAATCTCTAAAAGCACCATGATTACAACATTTCTGACTTTTATGGATAAAATGTTTCAGTGTCTTTATACCAGCATGCACATAAACAGAAATCCTAAACACTTTCTGTAAATCACTTGAATGCAGCATATCAGGCTCACAGGCCTTTTGTTTTTCGTTTGAAAAAAATATTCCCAAATTCATTGGTATGCTTTGACAGGCGTCTTTCTGCATTGCCATGGACGGCACATTCTGAGAATGATAAAACTTCTTTTGTTTGTTTTTGTGTCTTGCTGTGTGAGAAGTTCTGGCTGAAACTAAATCTGGTGTCTTTTGTTCTAATTTGTATATTGTGTTACTGTGACACACCAAAAAGTTTAAACTGACATCATATAGGCTTTGAGCTACAAACAAATGAAGTTCTGAACATCATTTTACATCATAGCCTCAATTACTGTGATCTGATTAAAATGAGGAATCTGTAAATGTGGGCTTCTGGTGTTTTCTTTCATTGAACCCAGTAGGGGTGGGAGATAAACTCGTTTTTCCGATGCATCAAGATGCAGACAGGAACGATTATCAATCGATTGAAAAATATAAAAATTCGATTCTATTATTAATGTTTGCGGCCTTGGAATTTCACCAACTTTCTCCCAAATCTGACCAATCATCTTGGCATTTGTTGTGCGTCACCTTCTTTTTTGACCAATCACCGCCATTTGAAAAAGTTTTGACCAATCCCCGTTGCCTCGAGCTGTGTTTACTTCCTGCTTTTGAGTCGAGCCGCTAAACGCACCGGCCAGATTCTATAATAGATTACAGCTAAAATACGAGCGAGTCAATTTCCCAAAGTAGCGATTACACAAGAGTGGTAGAAGCTGTTCTGAACCAAACATCATGTGATGGATTATACACGGAAATATTCGCTTGGCTGAACAGAGAGGAGCAGAGGGTCCGCGGCTGGGGGGGGGGTCTGGTACGAGTGCTGAAAGAGACGAGGTGAGTTCTGTTTAAAGTCCGTATTCGGTCAATGTGAGAAACTGTTTAAAAAGAACTGATCTGTGTCCTAAAGTTTAGGTATCGGTATTTAGGAAATAGTTTAGGACCTAAACTGTGCCGAGTCGGCGGTTTTGCTACTCCGTGAGAAAATAGGACCGGGGCGTCAGCGTGAACTAACGTGAAATCCTTTGAACGTCATTTTTTAAACATGCGAACAACCACGTGATGTGTGTATCCAGTGAGCGATCACGAGGAACCTCTTCCTGCTGAACCAGTGAACCTTTGAGGTGAACGTCTAAAAGTAAAACGAGTCGCTCACGCTGTAACACCTGAGTGATGCTGAGACAGTCAGCTCTGTCGTCATGGTGATTACAGCATCTTGTAGTCTTTATATTATGATGAAACGGCGCATACAGTGTGTGCATATAAACAAAATAAAACCTTAAACAAAAAATGCTTGAAAAACTTGCAACTTTGACCACAACTTTTGAAAAATGTTTCGCAAATCAGTCATTTTAGGATGAAACCATCACAAAAACCACACACCTTCCTGGAGGGACTGTATTTAAACTCATATTTACACATTTAAACACTGCTATGTTTTAATAATTAAATTATTATCAAATAATTAAAGATAATGGAAGTAAAATCATGTTGGGTTATTACAAATGCTTTAATAGTACCTCATAGTCACATGGCAGGAAGGTGAGGGGGAAGAACAATACATCTTTCATCAATAATCGTTTTATAATCGCATCGCAGCTCTCTGAATCGTAATCGAATCGAATCGTGAGGACCCTGAAGATTCCCACCCCTAGAACCCAGTGAACCAACCAACATTTGACACTATTATCTTCAACAAATTGTTGTTTTTAAATTCAGAATAAGTGGTTTTATTTCCATTAATAGTCACATATATTAGCGCTATCAATCAGTTAAAAATTCCAATCATTGATAGCCCTAACAGATAATCATTTACAAGAATATATTATTTTATTCTCTGTTCCTTTCTTGTCAATGTCTTTTCAATTAGTGCTCAACTTGACAGAGAATCTAGAGTTATCAACTCTAAAACTCGAATAAAATGCAACCTATCCCTTTTGGGCACAATATGTTTGAAAATCTTCAATTCAGTGAGCAGCTGAGACTTGCTAAGGAAATAAAAGCAAACGTTCTCAACATTAGTTCCTTAAAACTAAAACTAAACACATGGGATGAAACCCACAGAGTTTATAGTGTTGAAATCTGACAAACACATGACTGATCACTGTAGTGGACCAACTGGCTTGTCTGTTATTCACCATTTCAACTTTCAGTGTGGCTTTTAAACAACCTGAGTAAGTTCAGGGTTGAACCGAGACTGAAACTAAGAGACTGATTACAAAATAGCTATGGTTGAACCACAAATGAGAGAAGTGTAAGTATCTGGGACTAAAACATTTTGTCAAAAAACTTTTTTACTTCCTGATTATGATATTGAAGGGATAAGATTATTTCCTAAAGCACATGAGAGGGGAGGAATGCAGTCACGTGTCTCACTACGTCACTTCAAATTAGATGCAAAGAAATT
The DNA here is from genome assembly GCA_006937965.1 of Callopanchax toddi. NCBI lineage: Eukaryota > Metazoa > Chordata > Actinopteri > Cyprinodontiformes > Nothobranchiidae > Callopanchax > Callopanchax toddi. Next base: position 179,708 of record SSNR01000463.1, read on the forward strand.
GTACAATAATGAATCACATTGCTATTGTTGTTAGGGTTAGGTAGCTATTTTATAGTACTGTTAAAGCCTTCCTTAAATTATACTGGAGTATATGGTACTACAGCTGCCCAAAAAAGCTTGTGAAAGCTATTACTACTACATTACTATTACATGCTATTACTGCATGATTTTAAGGACATTTTAAGGGTCTCTACATCATTTGTAATCTTACTTTTATTCGTTTTTTCAGTAAGAGACAAGTACTATTTACATTCATTGCTATATAATGAACAAACTAGTGATTTAGACAACAAATAATAAGGAAACCACGTAAACAAATGTTTTTTTAAACATTACCATGATGTTAAAAAGTTGACACTTTTTGTTGTAAGTATTATTATTATTTTAGCCTACTCAGGACAATACAGTGGACAGCTGACCAGATCCAAGAGAGGAAAGAAAATGATATTAGATTCACCCATCGTGGCTTACCAATATCCAGTCTGTTTCAATTTAAATGCACTAAGCTTCCCGTAGTGCCTTTCCTAAACGTTGCTACAGAGAAAATAATACAGCTGTAGGAAAGGCCACAGATGTAGAGTTTGCAGGAAGTAGAGGAAGAGGTGACCCAGGTTCGTCCGATTCTGGACCTCACCTCGTCATGCCGCTCTGATGCGCTTGCCGATATGGCAAGCTCTTTTAACATTTAATCAACAGTCTGACCTCTCTGTAATTCCTATTTTACATAGCAATAACTTACACACACACACTCAAATCACACCATGGTTGCTTGTGGTGCAGAAAACTGTGTAGAGCTTTTTTTTTTTTTTTTTGCTTAACAACTACTCAATAATTGATAAGGGAATTGTTAAAGTGCCCATGACATCGGTTTCCATGTTTTCTGACTTGTCTATCATGTTGCAACGTTGAGTTCTCACCTTAAACCTGCCAGAAAGAGCAAAAAACGGCATCCATCTGTCTCTTACTACAGCCAGTGAGAAGCTCTTCAAGATTTCAGACCCAGGTTTCAAACAGTTTTTTTCACTCCAGCCCGCTATGAGGTCATAGTGATCCGGACTTGCTTATATGGTAAATTCTCCTCCCACATGCACGTTCACAACAACTGGAGCGAGGCAGTGCCGCTGCCATTGCCCATAGACCGTGTAGTGTTTAGTTTCAGTTTCGTTTCTCTTTCACGCGACGGCACTGCCCCCTGCTGCAGCAGAAGTGTCAGGCTGCCAAATAAGGAGAAACCCAGCAGAACCGGAAGGCGGCGCATTCTTCTGATCTCTGAGTTGCTCGTTAGGAAATGATTACAGTGTATTTTGAGTTATAATGGTGCAACGCTAATCTAGAGGCATCAAAGATTACCTGTTTAATATAAAGTGATTTAAATATGGAGTCACAGGCACTTTAAGGAACTGGATTGATAAGGAGAATTGATAATGGCATTGACATTGATAAAAACCTATCAATCCCCCCCAACTAGGGCTGGGCGATAAATCGAAAATAACTGAATACAGAATCTTATAACTCTTACCGATGTCATTTTGCCCATAATCATATGTTCTGTATTTTAAAAAATGAAATGTTGAGTAAGTTGCAGATGTCCATGTCCCTTTAAGAAGCTGTCACACTGACTAGTTGAGTCTGTGTCACAGCTAGTCATGTGACTCCCCCATTCAGTTTGTAGTAAGAAGGGAAAAACAAGGAAATGGAGAATAATTCAAATATGAAGCAGCGGGTTTGTTGCTCTGCGTCGCTATCAGGCTATGTCTGCTTGCCGTTCACGGCTGCCGGTAGCTGCTCGTAGCTGCCCACCACTTGTGAGAGCTCTGCTGCTCGGTGTCGTGGCGCTCCGCGGGTTACTGCCGCCAGCCGCGAGTGGGCTACAAGCTATATGGTGTCGGGGGTAAATTAGGTCGAGGAGAAGCTTGTTCCCAGAAAAAATGCTTCATCAATCATTTGGCAACATGATGGATTTAGCAAGGAGGATGAGATGAAAACAAAAGCCAAACTGTGCAGAAAGACTAGCAACTAGTCAAGGTAACACATCCACCTGAAGTTCAATCACAATTCATAGATAACCTGATTACTAACAACTCAAATGTGATAATATTCACATGATGCAGCTCTCTGTAATTGTAAATGTAACAGATTGTATCTTAAATATTTGTGTTTGCAGGAAAATTTTAGTCTGTGGAGCAATTATGCTGCTACAGTCCCATCTAGTGGACAACTTTAGTTTTTGTGTGTACGGGTAGTTATCGTCCATTAATCGTTATCGAGGAGAACTCCTCAATAAATCGTGCTATTGATTTAAGGCCATATTGCCCAGCCCCACAGCAGACACTATTCAAAGTAATGCTGTTGCTATTTTTGCATGTAACAGATTTTTCACCTCTGGGAATTGTATCAACAAGTGATATATCTTTAACGATGCCTGAAAACGTTCATACAGTATTAATCCTCATGGTTCAGACTAGAGACTGCTACTGCCATGAGGAGAAATTCACCTCTAGGCTCACTAAATGACAATAATTCAACAACACAACCAATAATACAGCTGTTAATATGCTGAACATTAAAAAACTTTTTCACAAATGATAATAATAAAAGAAAGCAGAGTGGAGGGTTCAACAGATGAAAGCTATAACTTAGTGAAAATGTAAATATCACAAATTAAAAACATATTAGTCGCTAGATCTGATCTGAAAGTGGTCTGGGAATTTACCTGTGCATTGACTTCTTCTTGTCTGGAAATATTTTAACTTTTTTTTCAAAACCTTAATAATACCAGTTTTTTTTTTCTAAAATATTACCAACAGAAAATGTCTGCATTGAGAGCACACTACAAATCTGCATAGTACCAGTCTTATATTTTGTAAAACTGTTTTAGTCTTCCCATAAAACATAATAACAATTGATTTTCTGAAGTAATTTAATGTAATTGCCTGTTCCTATGTGAACATGTAGCCGTCTCTATTATTAAGTGCTTGAAGTTCTATTTGTGAATCATTCAAACACCTCACTAAAAGGTACGTTTTAAAAACACAATAAAGAGAAGAGTTCAAGTAGATGGAGGTTGTTTAAATGAGCATTTTAGCTTCATTTCTGCCCCTGGCTAGAAAGCTTTTACCCAGCCTTTCATTTACTTTGATTGCATCTGTCTCGCTAAAGAAAAGGCTGAAGTCTCATCATCTTTCCCTCCTGTTACCTTCCATTCATTAGATTCCTGTTCCTCTTTTTTTTACCAGCTACTTTGAGGTGTTTGCATGTGTGCCTCAGGAAAAACTGATGAGTCACTGTAGAATAAGGACTAAATGTAGGTCAACATGACCAATAAGATACAGAGAAAGTGATTGTTGAGAAAAGAAAAATGGGAAAAGTGCTGCTGTGAAAATGAGTGAGTGTGAAAAACTATTGACAGAACAGCGAGTAGTGGATTCACACAGCTTGCGGTCCTGCAAACCACTAGATTTTATTTATTACTCAGCCTAAGCATCTAATGACTTTTCTTTCAAATGCACTGAATATGCACCTGAAATCATTCTGATATACAAAGCTGGTCATGTATTGGTCTTAACTGTGCTGAGATTTATAATATAGATGTTAGGTTTGTTGTGCTCATATTCAGGTTATAGGGATTAAAATCAATACACACGAAGGAAGTAGGAAATTGATTTTGATTTGTTGTATACAACAAAATAAAAGTGTAAAATAGGTTTAAAGTTCCAACTCCAGAATAACAAAAATAAATGTAAACTCTTATTGTGTATTTAAAAATTAAAAAGCCTGTTGTGGATTTGTTCTGATCTTGTTAGACATGAGATTGAACAAGAAAAAATAAAAATAAGGCTTGTTTCTGGTATGAGTGTACAGCATGCATTAAATTGCATGTATTATATTGGAATTTGTTACATTTTTATTCCTTACCCAATTAGATGTGTTTAAAGTGAGAAACAGGAAAATCAATACTCTAGGTTAAATAAAAACTGTATAATATCATCAATTAATTACCACAGCAGGTCAACTATGGTGGCAATTCGCAGCGGGCCTATTACAAACAAAAACAATTAAAACTAGAGGTGTGACAATATCCAACTCCCACGATACGATGTTGTCACGATATGGACCTCACGATACGATATTTATTGCGATATTGTGGGAAGGCTAACAATACTGTGGCTATGCTCATGATAATAAGCTTCACAACATAAAATGCTTTGACCATTCATTGGTACAATTATCATTAATCTTACCATTGTGACATTTTGAACAGTGTGAAAAGCCATTCCTAAAGTGCAAAATTCAAGTAACAACCCAACATACTGTATAAAGAAAAGGCAAACCTGCTTATTTAATAAATAAATATAAGCAGTAAATACAAAACATAAACAAAAATACCTGGGCATGCGGGCGCACTGGTTGATGATATGGAAGCAAAAGATCATGTCTATGTACCGTAGTTTAATTTGCTATACTCCGGTGGGGCGGACTGAAATGTGTTATTTTTATCTCGAGACGTACTGTTCAATATTGTGACAAGACCACGACGATATCGTGGCCATTTTACTATCGCAATATCGTGAATTGCAATATTTCCAATATTGTTACACCCCTAATTAACAGAGAGAAATATCATGAAAACCATTTTCTTTACTATTATTTTACATGAGGGTGAAGTAACAAATTTCCTTTATTGTCTTTTTCAAAGCCTTGTTTTTGGAGAGAGATCAACACTTTAACTTTTGCGGTCATGACCATTATAGTGTATGCCACCACTTAATGCAGACAGTTTATTTGCACCAAGCCATGTGATGTGTATTTCCTATTCAGAACAGAAGCATGCAAATTTAATGTGAAAAAAATCTCAAACTCCATTAAAAACTAGAAAAATTTATTTATACAGGATTGACAGAATTCAAAACACCAGTAGGATAAAGTTGTATTTTTAATAATGCACCAAGAGATCAGAATCAGTCGATATTCAGCGTGACTGGCGTAACTGGTAATTGGTCAATTTACACTTAAAAAAGCAGATTTTTGGAGGGTTCTGTGATGCACCTTTACTAGGGAGCAATAAAAAGTCCAACAGTTTTCTCAGTCTGTGAGTTCATGAGCCAGAAAAACATTAAATAGGTGTTTATGTTTACTCATTTAGCGGATGCTTTACCCAAAGCGACTTACATTTAGTGACCTATAGGGCATGTTGTGATCTGTGGGGGAAACCGGACCACCCGGGGAAAACCTACGCATGCATGGGACTCTAGTTGTAATAAAAGGTTTATTTTTTATTTACTAAGAGGTCTATACATTAAAGAAGACACTTTTTTCATGATGTGGATAAAAAATCTAAATATATTTTTGACCCATATCTGATCTGCTACATTTTCTAAATTATATTTATGCAAGATAATGTAACTCAAAAGAGCACACATTGTAAATCTGTGTTATCAACTTAGGTCTTTTTGATTTTGGCTGTCAGGGATTCACATGTTTTTAAGTAATTTGTTGAACACAGGAGAAGGTCTGGTGGCAAGCTGGTGACAGCAGGAGATGTTCAGCTGAAGCAGTGATGGAGTGCATCTGTGAGCCTGCAGCGAACAACATGATGCTGAAAGTGTAATGTGGAGATCACTCTCATTTCTATTTGACATCCTGAGAACATCTGATTTAGTCAATTTGGTGTGCTCATGTTAAACCAACGTGTCAAATGAAGATAGTCAGAATTTTGAACTCTTGTCACCGTGAACAGTAAAGAAACTCAATAATGTGATATAAATATTTGTGTGTGATATATTATATATATATGTATAGTATAATGTCAGTGATATCACAGGGGAAAAGACAACAATAGGGATATACAGCAAGGCAAAAAAGAATTTAGTCAGCCACCAATTGTGCAAGTTCTCCCACTTAAAAAGGTGAGAGAGGCCTGTAATTTTCATCATAGCTATACCTCAACTATGAGAGACAAAATGAGGGGGGGGGGGGAATCACATTGTCTGAATATTAAAGATTTTATTTGCATTATGGCGGTGTAAGAGGCTCCTCTGTCCTCCACTCGTATACCTGTATTAATGGCACATGTTTGAACTCGTTATCAATATAAAAGACACCTGACCACAACCTCCAACAGTCACACTCCAAACTCCACTATGGTCAAGACCAACGAGCCGTCAAAGGACACCAGAAACTAAATTGTAGACCTGCACCAGGCTGGGAAGACTGAATCTGTAATAAATAAGCAGCTTGGTGTGAAGAAATCAACTGTGGACGCTATTATTAGAAAATGGAAGACATACAAGACCACTGATAATTTGACTTGATCTGGGGCTCCACACAACACCCTGTGGGGTCCAAATGATCACAAGAACGGTGAGCAAAAATCCCAAAAGGGGACCTAGTGAAGACCTGCAGAGAGCTGGGACTAAAGTAACAAAGGCTACCGTCACTAACACACTACACCACTAGGGACTCAAATCCTGCAGTGCCAGACGTGTCCCCCTGCTGTAGCCAGTACATGTGTAGGCCCATCTGCTAGAGAGCATTAGGATGATCTAGAGGAGGACTGGGGGAATGTCATGTGGTCAGATCAAACCAAAATAGAACTTTTTGGTCAAAACTCTACTTGTCGTGTTTGGAGGAGAAAGAATGCTGAGTTGTGTCCAATAAACACCACACCTACTGTAAAGCATGGGGGTGGAAACATCATGCTTTGGGGCCGTTTTTCAGCAAAGGGACCAGGACGACTGATCCGTGTAAAGGAAAGAATGAATGAGGCCAAGTATGGTCAGATTTTGAGTGAAAACCTTCCATCAGCGAGGGCACTGAAGATGAAACGTGGCTGAGACTTTCAGGATGACAACGATCCCAAACATTTAGATAGAGATACAGAACTTGACTTTATACCCTAAAAAGTTTAAATTTACATTTTGAATATATATATAAAATTAAAGTAAATACCGGTAATATTTTATATGAAAAAAAAAATGTTGGTAGGAAAATTCATCTTTTCATCTTTTGTTTTTCTGGGTCTTCAATATGGACTATTTGCCTTAGATTTTTTTTGTTTTGTTTAGATAATTACATTTTCTTTATATTTAGGTGAAGCTTCAATTATTTAGTTTACAAATACATTTACCACTCATGCATCCCCCCCCGCCCTGTTTATTTCTTTTATAAATGTAGAGACCACCCTCATCCACATATGCATTCACTCAGTCGCATTAAGTACTTATTCAGATTTGTTGCCACATTTGCACATTGTCCAATTAGCTGTTCTTAATATTTTACTATGAGTACAAGAAGTCTGGAACAAATGTGGCAAACATTTGTGTCTGCACCTGCCAGCCCTCTGGACATTTCCAGAACATTTCTGGACTGTGCTGCATGTGTGAAATGGATGAACTTGTATTATGGACTGTTTTTCTATGTCTATACATTTTGAAGAACTTGTTCTAGGAAGAACACATGCACAAAATCAATTTTGAATGCAGTGTTGCAAACATTTACATACTTCTGCCCCATGAAGCCAAGATGGCAGCAGAAATCTGTTGCAAAAAGCAATATTAGGCTTTTGCTTCTGCTGAGTGTCTGACTTGGCAGCTTTAAGCCTTGAGGAAAACCTTTAACAGAGGGAGCTCAATCAGTCTCCATCTCCACGATCAATACCCATTAGACTCTGAGTGCATGTATTCGCGCACGTGTGTATGTGTGTCTGTGTGGACATCATCCTGGGTGAATGGGGCATGAGTCAAACGTAAGCTCTGGATCAGATTTCTCCTTCCCTACTTCTTGCTCGTTTGTTACACTTGTTTTCCTGCACACGCACGCACGCGCACACACACACACACACACACACACACATGAGGGTAATTCAAACATACCACATGAATGACGTGGAGCAGCCTCCTAACATTCATTCAATAAAAACCAGAGGGTGAGTGTAAATGTCACACTCTTCATTATCAATGTAGCCCAAGATGTGTTTAGAGTAACTAAATGACTGACAATGTATCAAAAGAAAAACTCCTGTTTACAATGATCTGGTGAATTGGTATTAATTTCAAGAATAGACACAATATTTTTAATAAGTAGTCATCTTGCATCAGGAGAAAGAAAATTAAGGCATAGCAACAATAATGAGAATGAAGGAAAATGGAGGAGACATTGGTAAATAAATGCTCAGACAGCTGGTAGGTTAACAATGAGCAAAGATGGAAACATGGGGAAAAACAAAACAAAAACAAATGGTAAGACTGAAAATGAAAACGTGGATAGAGATGATATGGAGAAGAGAAAAAAGTAGCCTGTGGCAAGACACTTAAACTTGTGCAAGTCAGAACAAGAATTCCTATGAAAATCTATGAAGAGGAAGTTCAGAAGCAAAACAAAAAGGAGGGGTGGGGGGCTAAGGGCAACACAAACCTCAAAACTAGCCTGTTGTATAAATCTAGTGGCAGGTTAACTATACTTGGCCATGTAACGGTTTTACCCCTGAAATCATCGTGAACAAGACAAAGATGCTCCATCTACAAATGCCTGTCCATTTATTCCGTACCAGGCAGGTATCTGAGGAACTACAGCAGAAACTGGCCCGTAAACTGGAAAAACGCCTGTCTGTTTGTTTCTCTCCCCACCACTGTGGTTATTATTTAGATAAATGCAATTTCAGAAGATAAGCTGCTGCCGCTATTTCTGTTATAAGTTTGTGTAATTAAATCATTGCTGTTCTTGGAGGCAGCTGGAGGGGAAAAAGCTTTGCTTGTAGCTGGGAGAAGTTTGTGTGTAACATTTAAAAACAGCATTATTTATTATTTTTTACGTGTGCTGCAACTTTTGGCTTCAACAAAGCATTGTTATTAATTAAGAAACTAATTCATAGCCCCCCAAAAAACTGCTCCTAAAAGTATAGGGGCGCAATGGGCTCAGCCTATTGCAGACGGTCAATATCAATAAGATATTGAAGCTTTAAGGCGTTAAGCTGTATGGCAACTATTCAATACAAATAAAACTAAAGTTTAAGGTCAAATGTAGGCTGAGACTGCAATTTATATTGGAACTGGTTGATACTGTAAGGGTCTAAAATGGTAACAATGTTAGAATTTTTTAAAATAATGTAGCATATTACAGCAGACCAGATAAAAAATGAAGCAGAATGGCAGCAGCTGTGCCACATTGACAAAACATACACAACATGGTTATAAAAAAGTTTTAAAATTTCTCCATGTCTCTCTCTTTAAGATGAAGCCATCAGATCAACTCAATAAGGATACACAACTTCCCTCTGTGGTCTAATTATCTCACTAGACACAAAACAATGGGAGCCAGAGGCTGCAAGTCAATACTCTGCATTCTCCTTGTTTACATCACTAAATGTTCTTCAAAATCTTACTTAAACCAGGAGGTCCAACATATAATGGTACAGACAGTGATTTGGTTAATGAACAATGTACCCAAAGTACATCAATACTGCATGTGTTGTATTTTTCTTGAGGTCACAGTTGTTTCTCTGACGACTGTACACTTGTGTACCGTATATATCACCATAGCATAGAATGCATGCAAATTATGTCATTTATTCTGCAAATTTAGAGGTTTTTGTCTTCCATGTTTAACTGCTTTTCATGACATAGTTTCACAATCAGACCTTTGATCATTGATCAGTAAATTCAGCTTCACTTCTACTAAAATTTACTGTAAACCTTTATATCTGCAGATTAAAAGGTAAAATGTATGTCACCTGCAAGCAAATCGTTTACAGTTGCAGTCCTTACAATTTCCTCTATCCAAAGTATGCTTGAATAAAGAAAAGCTTAACCCCATATTTGTGACAAGGGACTCTGGAATTCAATACACAAGGCAGCTGCAGCCAATGGAATGTCTGTAGGCTCTCTATGGTTTAGCCATCAAAACAGTCTTCATTTCCATATTAACATAGCTGCTGTTAGCGATTATGTACAAACGACTGGAAAACGCTATACTATTGCGTAAGAAAACGCTGTAAAGTAGAGTGTATCTGATATTGGGTTTTACTGGAAAGTATGAGCGGGTGACATGGGGGAAAAGCATCCTATGGCCTGCTCAGAGCACACCCAAGCTATAAGCCACGCCATGTATTGTTTACATAGCTTGCACGGTAGAGTTATTTCTGACAGCTTAGAAAACAACATAAACAAGTCTCCAGAATACTTTTTCTAAACAAGCATGCGTTATCTATGTTTCTCCTTAATGTTAAAAAAACTGTCAAAATATGAGCCTGTTTAGTCAAGTCACTGCCAGGCTAGCAATGCTCAAATAGCTAGCATTCGTTAGCAATCACACAGGATTCGCTAAATCTGATCCAGGTTTCATTAGCTCAAAGGCTAACGTTCAAAGCTCACATTAACCAAAGAAGTAACAAAACGGGGTCCAGTACTGGATATGTTTATCTGTTTTAGCGTGAATAAAAACAATGATCGTTTTACATTATATATATGCCAACAATAGGGTCTTACGACTACAAGTCCACCAACAAGTCGGTTTGAAACAAATGTTTCAGGCTAGAGCTGAACGAAGAGCACAGTAGTTTGCAAGCTACATTCAAGTGTCTAATTTTAGATAACAAATCCCTGAATAGGTGAGTTGATATAGTAAAACTGTAGTAGTGATAATAGCGGCATCGATTATTTCGTTGGGAATGAACAAATTTCGTGCAAAACATGAAGTATACAATCAAGGTAGCGTCCGAAGATGGAACTCGAAAATTTAGCTTTTTAGCTAACATTTCTTGATAAGCTATTTTTTAGAGCTAGCAAGGAAAACAAATTCAAGAACCATCTTTTAGAGATTTGTGAAACCTTGTTGCTTTTTGTATTTACTATGCGTTGGATTTAAGGCCAAAATAATCAAATATACGGGTCAGAGCCTAGCACATTCTCCTCCGAGCCCTGACGCTGGCAACACGGATGGGAACAATATTCCTCACGTAGGAGAAACATCCAAAGGGGAGCTCAGTCTCACTTTGGGGGGCTTACCGGCTTTGAAGAACGCCTCTATATCACCGGTGTCCTTCGTCGTCTCCTCCGCTCCTTCTCCGGAGCTCATGGCTGCCTCAACGCAAACCTGGAGCTCAGAGTTTACCAGTAGATCCCTCACAAAAATCGGCAAAAAGGTGTCACACAGTCACTCCTGTCCCGACAAAAGCGTCATGAATGCCACACGGTCGGTTACGGTGACTCGTGAACATTAGCTGTGCCATCTGCAGACCTCCATCTTGGGGTAACGTAATTGGAAACGATCAGCCGGGGGCACCGGGTTCCTCCTCGGAGTGGAGCCGAGGGGAGAGTCGGTGGAGCGGCGACGTGGGGGGAGAGCGGGAGGGGCTGGCTGGGTCGCTGCTCGGTGAGTCTCCGTCGGGTTTCGGAAATGAGCAGCAGACGATGGGTCATCAAGGAACGATGATAGTTCATCTTTTAGCTAAATGTAGGTCATTAAAAAACAACCCACAAACATAAAACTATAAAAAATTTATATGCATGTTTTAGCTCTAGTTGTATTTCAAAATTATTATTATGCGACACGTGTTGTGAAAGTTTGAGACACATATAATCGTATAAAGGGACAAATTGTTTTAGATTAAATTGTTCCTTGTTATTCTTGAAGAAGAGATGTCTGGAGAAAAGAAGGCAACTCTCCCGGATTCATCCAAAGATCAGCTGTTTTGTTTTAGGCTCAGTCATGGTTTTCATTATGTAATTAATAGTGACATCTAGTGGTTGAACACCGACACTGTCGCTATTTAATAAAACTCGCTTTTATGTCGTTATTAACCCTTTAAAGTGCGTTCACAGAAATAATAAAGATTTAAAATTAAATCATTAGAGTGTTATTGCTTTGTTTTTATTAGTGTTATTAAAATAACTATTTCTTTTTTATGTTTAGTTATTCATTTCTTTTACTGTTTTTAAACGTGTGTGCCTTCTAAAAACTTTAAAAACATTGTTATTTCTCATAAAATCTTTTCACATTTATTTGTAAACATTTCAGCTTTATGCTGCAAATCAAAATGTAAAGGATGCTGTCAGGCATGTTTTATCTACAAAAAAAGCACAAAACAACTCTCAAAGGAGGAAATTTAATCAACCGCGCTGAAGCAAATACAGGAAAAATCCTCGATCGATCAGGAGATCTGTGGGAAAAATGTCATCCTGTTTGGGAACCAGGCTCACATTTCACCATAGAACCAGTGAACAGTCTAACAGCTCCAACTGAGGGCATGGCCTTCCTCCATTATTGTCTCTGACCTCCAGCATCATGGGTCCTGTTGTCATGGTTACCAGAGACTGCTCCATTCAAATGATCTTGTTGTTCTTTGCCACCTTTTAATAGATAGTACAGAGTCATTATGATGGAATGCAGTGTTTGGCATTCTCTGAACTTATATAAATGGAGTGCATTTTTTTAAAATCTCAGTTGTCCACAAAACTTTTATTCTAAAGTTTTCTGGTTTGTCCGTGTGATCTTTAACAATCTCCAGACAGGCTGTCATGTTTCTTTGGAGAGTAATGACTTTCTGCTTTGAGCAGTTTTCTCCAGCCTGATGAGATTGAACAAACACACCCACACTGCATTTTCAGCCCATTCATTTAAAGTATCATTTGTATTTCATCAGACATGTTAGGTCTCATCATATACCTCGATAACTAAATGCCTTGTTTGATTTCTTTATCTCAATGTTGGATTCTAAAAAGTTTCACTGATCTGCTGATTATGTCACAGCCTTATTCTAAAATGGATTAACATCATTGCTGGTGCCCTGTGCTTTTTACAGATGAGAGCAGTTTCACTTTACTCCCATGTGACAGACGTGAAAGGGTCTGGAGAAGCCGTGGTAAACGTTATGCTGCTGCAACACTGTTCAACATGATGAGTTTGGTCAGTGTTGGTCTGGGGAGGCAGATCCATGGAGGGACGCACAGACCTGTACAGGATAAAAGATGGTACCCTGACTGTCATTAGGTGCCAGGATGAAATCCTTAAGATCCACTGTTAAAACCTCACTGGTGCAGTTTGTCCTGGGTTCCTCCTGGTTCATGATGATACCTGATGTCATGTGACCAGAGTCTGCATGCAATCACTGGAGGATGAAGGGATTGATACCATTGATTGGTCTTCATGGTGGTCTGATCTGACTCCAGATGATCATCTCTGGGACATCATGGTTTGGTCCATCTGACAGGTTACACTTCAGACTATCCAGAAGCTCAGTGATACCCTGGTCAGGATCCGGGAGGAGATACCCCAGAACCAGGGGCGGTTCTAGGGGGGGGGGGGGGCTGACAACAGGCCCCCCTGTGGCCCCTGCTAAGTGCTGAGTTTTTTAGATTGTGCCCCTGTAAAAAAAGCAGCTGGACCCAGCCTGGCCCCCCCTCTAATGTTGGTCTAGAACCGCCACTGCCCAGAACACCATCTGTTATCTCATAAGGAGCATGTTGTCAGATGTTATCAGACAAACACGTGGGGGCCATACAAACTGAGAACCATTTGGAGTTGCTGCAATGACATTTCAGCTAATTGGACTAACCTGCTGCTTCAGCTTTTCAGATTAAATGTTTAAGGTCACTTCAAATAAGCCCCCTGTAGGCTGATAGTTTTAACTTTCATTAAATAATGTGGCGTCCCTTTGTTCCTAACACATTACCCAGTCCATATCAGTTTGGAGATCCAGCATACAGTTGAGATCTGATGTGTTTTCACTGGGGTCCTTTAATTGTTTTGAGTACTGTATGTTTGTGGAAAATTAATAAGCATCCTCTTTGTAATAAAACATGTACATTCACCCTAATAAATGATCAGAGTGAACATCGAAATTAGACCCGTTTGTTGAATTGCAAGTAACTCACTGACATTTTTGAGGGTCAAATTTACTTGGAGCTACATGTGGCCCCAAAGCATCAGATTGAAGACTCCTGTTTTAGACAAAGAATTCGTATCTGTTCAAAGCACACTGTCAAATTGAAGATTTAAAAGTCTTTATTCATGATTCAGCTACAAAGGTGGGACATGCTTTGTTAATGCTCACATGCAGAAACAATGTAGATTTGTTTCTGGCTGCAGCTCTTTGACAGCTTACAGCTTTCCTGCAAGTCTTTAGATGACATCCAGGAGACTTTTATCTTCAGTCAGCTCTTTGACTGGATGTGTTTGGAGTTTTCTGTTTAATTTATGACTTTCTGTAAAAACAGTTAAAAGGATGCTGAGAATTTATTACATTTTAATAGTTGAAAACCAGTTTCTGTGACAAAACACTTGGGTTGTAAATGTCTTTATTTACAGATTGATTATATAAAATATTAGAATGAGAAAATGTTGCTCTTTTTTTTAAACTTATGACAAATTTGCACAAATAAAGTGTTTGTCCCTTCCTTTGTCTGTAACTGATGATGTGTTAACTGTAATGCCCAGCAGGGGGAACTCTTATACTAGGCATCAGCCCACCTTTTCCAACAAAGGAATATATTTGTTGGATTTTGTAGCATTTATGTAAAAAAAAAACAAAAAAAAAACATTAAAACCTCAAGTTAAACTAACAGCATCCCTGCAGATAATTTCCTGTGAAGGTTACATTCAGGCTCCTGCAGGTTTGGTTGGGGGGTGTTTTTAATTAGATTGACACTTTTGGCAACACAAGCCACTCAAAATGTCATCACATTTTCATTCAAACAGTGTCGAAATGTCTGACTGGTGCACAGAAAGACACTATTTCCCTCACTTTCCTCAAAATCTAAAAAAACTGAGGCAACAAGTTTTGTTTTCAGGGCATCAAGTCCCTCTTGGTTTGAAACTGATTCATATCAAATGATTTTTCATTTCAAAGAAAATGTTACTATTATTCAGCATCATCACTCTGAAACAGAGCGTCTGCTGTTGTGTAAGATTTCAGACATTAATGGTCACTTTATGAAAAGGGCAGGAACATTATTCTGCTTTATAATATTAAATCAGAGGGAAACACGATGAGGAGGAAACTCTAACAGTAGTGGCTACTTTTAATAACTCAACACTGCTGAATGGCAGACCTCAGTCTTCAGGCTGTTTCATTCCCCAGCCACCCTCTGATAAATAGCAATATATTTCTCTGAAATGTCAGCAGTAATTACTCCTGTGCTCGGAGACAAACTCTGAAATGAAAGAAAGCTGCTGATGATCACGCGCCCTCACCCTTCCTTTGTCCACGCATCCCGCCTGGCTGTCCTCACTGCTGCAGGAAATCATCACTTGCATCAAAATCTCTGCACTCCAGATCCCTAGTTTGTGTGGCAGCCAGACACAGCTCACAGCACAAATTGTGTCCTCCTATTAGCAACCCTCTGCCATGCTGTCATAATTACAGGGGAGGAGAGACAAAAAAACAGCAGGTGGGACTGGCACACACACACAAATGTAACACGGAGAAGGTTAAAGGTCAACTGGACTGTCACATTTATTTGCATTTTCTTTGTTCACCAAACATTATTCATATCATCAGCATTTCTGTACCAACTTGGAAAAAATTGCTTCCACTGCATGTTGTTCTTTAGATCAACTTTTCTCATCACTCAAATTGCCAAAAATAAACTTGGCTTCACACCCACCATCTTTATTTGAAGAGCTGCACAGTTTTACATGTATATTTTATTTAATTCCTTGCATGTGGACTTATTATCTGTCATTGAGGTTTAGGTATCTGAAGAAGGAAGGCAGCAACACAACAACTCACTGTGATTATATTAGTTGTCGATCTGCAAAACCAATTTAACCATCACTGAGTTGATAGATCATTTAGATTCTACTTGCAGTTACTCTATAGCATTAGTTATTTTTGGTGAACACAGACAAATAAAGAGAACTTTAAATGTGTTATTATTAAACTGATTAATTCAGTACATCAACTGGCACTGGAAGTGATATTCACCATCAGGCTTCAGCATCTTGCCAAGTGAAACATTTTTAGCTCTAATAATAACCCAGAAAAATAATTGAGTTGAAAATAATAGTTAAAAATAACACTTGTAGCTTCCAATATGTTATTTTTCTGCAGAGAATTGAGCACCAAATGTGCTGCATTCATTACAACTTGAAGACTTTTTCTACATTTTTTATCTATAATATAGATTGCATTAACACTTGTAGAATTTATATAACCTAAAGTTTGATTTTAAAACAAGCAATGTGAGTTTGACATAAAGGAATAATGACTTCTGAACAAATAACCTTTATGAACAATTGTTTATAGAATATAATGATCACTTATCTTGATTTATTTATAATATATACCTATAATGAATTGCATTGTTTTCTATAGTAAATGTCTTTTGATTGTATTTAAATAGATTTTTAAAATAATGTGGCAGAAGTTAGAAACTCAGATGTTCAGGGCAGACCTGAACGTCGCACAGTTGATCTCAGGCGGCTCGGTTTCCTAGCAACCACAAACATCTCCATACTTCAGGTTTCTAATGTGACTTCTTTTCTTTGTTTTTATTTTTTTGCTTTCACAATGGACTTTTCTCTTGAGATCAGAAACAAACCACTGTGTACCTTGTCTTCCTTCAGTTACATCCCGCCACGACGAAACAACACTAAAGAAACGTCCTACTTCAGCAGAGACTCGAAGGTAACCTAAAGGAAGGAGACCTAACCTCACTATAATTTAACTAGCCAACAAGTTGAATGTTCAATTGAGTCGGAACACGTGTAGAGTCCTCTGAGTCAGAAAAATTGAAAATGTAGGGATTGGGAAATATAGTTAACAGCTAATTTATAAGGCGTGCTAACGAACACAAAGATCCCATTATGAAGAGTTCAGGTGTGCATAACACGAATGATTTATACAGTAACGTTTCCAAATGTATTTAATGCCATGAACACATGATGAAACAAAAACATTTTTAAACCTCTCTTAGGCAACAATGCACAGCAGTGGTTTTCTGGGTCATGTCTCTTTAATAACAAGCCACGACCCAGATTGAGGAAAATGTTTGACTTTTATAAGTCTGCATTTTACATAAAGAAATTATGGTGTGGTTTGAACCTGAGACAGCACACACACACACACACACACACACACACACACACACACACACACACACACACACACACACACACACACACACACACACACACACACACACAGTGGGAAATGTTCCTCATTACCGTCAAATATCAGCATTTTAATTTAATCCAAAACGCTTCAAATCATTAAATTAATCCTTTTTTAACAGAATCAGCTGTTTTCTGGCACAAACATGAAATAAAAATCTACTGGGATTTTGATTTAAAAAAACTCAAAATATTTCCTTACAAAAGTGTGAAAGTCTGATGTTTTAGTACAGACCAACTACTCTGAGGTCATGTTCACCTGCCATCAACTTGCTGAGCAAAACACTCTGAGATTCTTTTTCCGCAGTATAAGAAAATTCATGTATCATATAGTCTGAGTCACACCTGCCATTTGTCAGAAGCAAATCAATCTCTGCAAGTCTTCTAAGGTGTGAAATGATGGAAGTCAAATAGCATGGCAGGACGTTATCGCCACCTACTGTTAAGGAAAAAGGATGCTGTTTCTTCAGCCCATTCAAACACCTGTGACCCACTGAAAACATTTGCGCTTCACTTTTGGGTCACAACCCAGCAGTTGAGAATCTCTGAGTTAAAGCATGCATGGTGTCTTGTCCTGGTCTCTGAGAGCCAACATTCTGCATGTTTTAGTTGTTTCTGTGCTCTGACACTCCTGATTAAATGGATCAGGAATCTGTTGAAGCTAATCACCCAATGATTCATTCGAATCACTTGTTAAAGCAGAGAACTGAAGCATCTAAAACATGTAGGTTAGTGGCCCTCAAAGATCAGGACTGGACACTACTGTTTTTCTAAAAACACTTATCTTTGGTGTTACTTTAAAGAAAAGGGTTGCTGTTACATTTAGGACTAAGTGCATCTTGTTTAAAGTGTCTAAGAGAGAAAAAAAAACAACATATTTTTCATCTTCAGGTCACTGATGTCTCCACTTATGACAGAGTGTTCCACCAAGCTGAGGGCTTTGATATGAGACTGCCTCGAGATGACAGAAGACACTGGAAAGGAGGAGGACTTAATATAAACAAGGAGGTAATGGAGTCATTGGAACAGTTTCATTCACTGAATTATTAAAATAGGGGCGTTCGTTAGCAAATCTTCAGTTTGTTCCTGTGTTGACTGTACTTACGCTTTGTTCTTTCACCTTGCTTTTACTGCCCCCCCCCCATAATCAAATACAAACCATGTTCTATGCAAAATAAACCTAAAGCCTCATTCTTATAAGAGCTAAATAAACAAATAAGCCCAACTCTCAATGAACAGAAGCTACACTGTAAAGGAGAGAAACAAATGTCTCCCTCAGTGATATTAAAAGGCTGATTAGGCCACACAGATATAATTACTCTGTTATTACTTCTAACAGATCCCATGACCTATTGATTCATGAGTTGTACTTTGTTTTTCCTCTCACCACCTCTGCATTTTATTAGAGTTTTTGTTAGATAAATACTGTGCAGTGCAATATGTGTAGTTTTTTTTTTCATCTCAGGCTGTTGTAAAACATTAAGAATAAAACAATTTGATAATATCTTAATTTATAAACCCTTAGAATTAAAATATGTACTTTTTTAAAAACATTCTTTTCTATTTTTTGTAAGATTACCATGTAGTGGCTGACATGTATTTTCAAGTTTTATGACATTTGTTAGTTAGAGATCTTTTTAAAGCCTTTTCAGTTCCATGGAATATTTATTCATGTCAAGAAAACTAGCTCACAGCGAGTTTCTGGGTCACTGAAAGCAGAGAGGGTGTTGAACAAAGCTGTTATGCACGCACGCACGCACGCACGCACACACACACACACACACACACACACACACACACACACGCTGCTGAGCTTTTAATTACAGTGACTTAAGTGGTTGGCTGACAGGGTTTCTGACACTTCCTGGTGAATTAGGACATATCTGTTCAAGGGATCACATTTGAATATGAATGTAAAATAAACTGTTCATTGAAGTATTCCTAGGATAATGGAGGTGGGTTTTTTTTTTTGCTTCTGTTTCCGGTGAAAGCTCATGAAATGATAAACCCGCCAGTGAATCCTACAGCTCCAGAAGCAGGGACTGCCTGTTCTTTGTGCAGTTAATCTGATTTCTTCAAAGTCAGAGACTTTCAGGTTTCAAACATTCTGAAAATAGGCAGTACTCACACACACTGCAGCTTTTGACAATACTAAAAAACCCACTTAAAATAATGCAACACTATATTACAGTTATTGTTTGTTGTTATTGGGTATTTTCCCCATGCTAATTTGGTCCCCTGCTGCAGGGAAGTGTGAAAACGGAGCAGAATGAAACGTAACCGAGGAAAGAGGGAAAACATCATGTTGTCAGTAAAAGAGCAAACCTTCAATAACATGAGTGATACGTTTGAGCATTAGCAGGTCAAATAAAACCATGAGACATTTAAAACTTTACAGCAAATCTTCTCAATCCTAAGACAAACTCACTGGGAAAATATTAGTGCTATAGCTATATATCAGTGCATCAGTGTTTAATAGTTACAGTACGATTTTCTTTCAATTAAAACAGCTAGGACCCACCTGTTATGTAAATGATGCTAATGATGAGCTGAAGAGTTTTGGTCTTATATAAGAAATACTGACGTTATGCTCAGTTCACATCCTAATTTAGAAGTAGAATTTAATTAAAGAAAGCTAAAATGTCAACATGAGAATGTTTGCAAACAAATTCATTGTAAAAAACAACAACAACAACAACATATACTTTTGAATCCCACTGTCATGTCTTAAATTCAGACCATACATTCATTACATTTCATTTCATTTAGCCAGTAAAGTGATTTGCACGTTGATGATAACGTCAGAACTAATTACGTTTTGGAGCCAGGTCATCATGGTAATCTGAAAGGGTTCAAATGAAGGCAACTGGATTCTGACTGAATTCACTCAGAATCCACAAAACTCCTTGGAGGAGAAGCGAAACATCTAGAAGCGAACCAAAGAAGTCCAGTTGCCTTCATTTAAACCTGTTTGTACGTTGGAGCAATGTACGTTCGTACGTTGTATTTTGTATAGAAGAAGCATCTCATCCATCCAACATCCATCCATCCATGTATTGTTTCCATCTTCTTTCACTTATCCAAGGTTGAGTCGTGGAGGCAGAAGTTCCAGAAGGGAAACCCAGACATCCATCTCCCCCTCCCTCCCACCTGGACCGACTCCTTTGAGAAGGAGTGGCTCTACTCCCAGCTCCCCCAGATAATCGAGCTTCTCACCTTATCTCTAAGTCTGAGCTCAGCCGACGCTCATTTCAGCTGCTTGTATTTGGCATCTTATTCTTTCCCTCACAAATCCTGTAACCATAAGTGAGAGTTGACACACAGATGTTTTGACATTTGACTTATCCTTCTTTACCACAACAAAGTGGAGCAATGTCCTAATTTTTGCAGGCAAACCCCGATTTGTTGGTCTGTCTCTCACTCCAATGTGCTATTACTCATGAACAAGGCACCAAGATACTTAATCTTCTCCCATTTATCTTTTATTATTGTATGTTCACGTCCTGCATGGACATCTGAGCTTCCACTCAACAGCTGAACTCTGCCTCCTGCTGATACAAATTGAGAACTGCAGCTTCTTAAATATGTTAGCTCTACAAGAAAACTTATGCGATACAAACTTTGTGTTTTCAAGACAAAACTTAATTGTGTATAAAGTATTTCTTTCTAAAGTAATTTATATTTTACATCTATATAAGGATGGGAAAATGATGAAGTGAGTCTGGGTGTCACTTGACGCTCTTATTTTGATGAGTCACACCACAGAGAAGTAAATGCTGTTTCCCAACCCAAAGGCTAATCATGCTAAATAAAATAATTATGATTTTGATATTGACTTTTTCTACCACACTGGGAACGAGCTCTATTATTTTGACCAGACAAGGAATTCCTGGCTGTGTTGAATTTGTTTATTCGTAAACTTTGTTGGTGGGTAAAACACAACACAGCACAGTGGTTCAATTTCAAACTTTTTATTCTCCTTCATAATGCTTAAAGTCTCACAAAATATGGTCTTATTAATAATAATAATGTTCAGTTACGTTGCATTTTGTCTGAGTTAAACTAGCAAATGTTTTGACCATTTGTAATTAGCCACAGTTATGAAGAAAAAAAATCATGCATATTGTATGAAATCTGACTGATAAACACTAATAAGTACAACAAATTAACAGGACAAAAATAACTTCATTGTTAGTATTTGTGCAGAAAGTTACAGACTGCAGTCATTATTAGTCCCCTGAAAACTCATCCAAGTTTCAAACAATTTTTGCAATAAAAAATAATAAAAAGGAGGGAAATCGCTAGGGGATATGACTCTACACCTTTTTACTCATTCAGTGAATGAAGAGGTCTATGAATATGCTAATTTGGTTCTGCACACTCTTCCAAAGATGACACTGTCTGCTCCAACTGCATCACTGACTCTGCTCTGCTAAGGCCACTTCTAAAACTGATGTAAAACATCCTTAAATAATGAAACCAGACAGTGTTTCTGTGAAAGTGAAATTTGATCAGGATGCTAATGAAACGGCAGTGTATTTGCTGTTTATTGCTTTCTTTAGCCGTAGTCACATGGATTTAGTGAGTATTTAGCTTGACAGCATTATCAGACACCAATGTTAGCTGAACTATATTCTGAGTGCTGATTTTGGTAGTTCATACTGAAAATACCAAACAAAAACCTGGGGCAGTAAACTGTCACGCACAGAGAACTTATCTGTACTGCTGACTTTCTGGATCAGACTTGATTATTAGTTTAGTGGCAAAAATCAGCTGTTTAGGGGTCAGATTTGCTAAACCGAGTCAACTCTATATGTCTTTGGTAGTACTTCACATCAGTGTTTTAAAATAACAGAATACTTTTTTGCTGTTTCACATATCTGGGAACATAAGAAGTCTTACAGAATGAGATTTAATGATGTCACAACCAAAACCGAACTTTACTTTAGATCTGCCATCCTCGTAAAAACAAACAAACAGGTGAAGCTTCTTCTCTTTCCTGTTTCTGTTGTGTTCTCTATCTAACTAATGCTAACTTCTCATGGCTCGATAGCTTCTTATTTGATCAGCTTCTCAGAGCAGGTACCAAGGATCTCAAGCCACGCCTTGTCAGATCTGAACTCAGGCAGCCTGATGTGTGTTTCTGTGTACAGTTATAATTAGTTATTGTCTTACCTGTTGTAGATAACTCCCTGAACAGCTGGTGATATGTGTGTTTATAAATGACCAAATAATTTCACATAAATAACTCTATAATGCTAAATTGATGGTAACCTAATAGGAAATATAGCAGCAACACACGCTGATCTTAGCTGCACTCAGGCTAGCTGTTAGCACATCAGACCTGTAGAACATGAAGACTATTTTCCTAAACAGAGGCTGTTCAGGGAACAAAAGGTAAGATATTAATGAATTTTACACATAAACACTTCAAAATGACTGAAAAGGCCCTTAAAATGTTACGACACATACCGTAGGCTGTCTGAGTCGTTGGTTCTCTGCTGAATTCTTCACTCCAAACACTGATGACTAATTATGCTTGCAATGTAAAATTTGGTGAAGAAAAGTTAAAATGATCTTGATCTTCAAAAGGTTTGTCCTTGGTGTTTATCTGAGAGGGATTTAACCAACAGCTGAAAGTGCAGCATGTCTGGCACCACAGAGCTCGTATTTTACTTCTGTCTACAAGTTGTATGCAAATATAAAACTTTAACTTTTAAGAAGCTGACAAACTGGAACCTGATGTTGGCATAAAGTAACTGAGTTCAGTTCTGTGTTGATAACTAAAAAGATAAGAATTTAAATCAATGAATTTTAGCTGGATTCTTCCAGCTTATCAATGTAATAGTTTTTTTCCCATTGACACTGTGGGAAGTCTATAAAAAACGTTTCTGTAAAAGTTCTGCCCTTATTCAAGAAACTTCCTAATTTGTGAAGTCAAGGCTGTCTGCCTCAGTAAGGAGCTTGGCTGGTTGTATCATATAAACCTTGTATATAGCACAGATTTAATCCTAACTTTAAACTGTTTTGTTTTCCTCTCATTCCCAGGAGAAGTCCAGATCTGTGCCAGTGCTGTCCTCTTCAGAATACGGACGCCGTTCGGCTCCTGAACATTACCAAGCAGGCCAGCCCAATGCACGCTGCTGTTCACTGAAAGCTGATATTTACAGGAAAAGTGGGATAATCTGGAATCTGGAAGAAGGATATGGATCAGTGGTTCCTAATTGAAATTCCGACGTGCCTCGGCGTCCGATTTATCCTCACTGTGGAAGCTTTGCATAATAAACCAGTGTTATACTCTGTTGTTTAGTGTGATGGAGTGGTTGTTTGAAAAACCTGCAAAAAACATATGATATTTCTACAATAATTTCACCTTCCAGCCATATCACTGATATAGGCAGTGATAAATAGCAAGAAGTTAATCATGTTCATGAAATACTGCCTGCAGGAGATCCCAAAGGGAGAGTTATGAGAGACACTGACATTTTCCAGGAATCTCAAAGTAAATTTTCTCATTTATAATCACTCCATCACTATGAATGTAATCTGAACATTTATGTGGTTGAGACAGATGATGAATCTTGAAGTGTCTTCAGGTTATTTCAGCCACCTGGCAGCAGAGATTAGACTTGTTTTTCTGACTCTACCTCCAGCAGAATGTTCTGTGTGTCGGTGAAAATGTGAATCTTATTTACGACGACACACTGAACCGTACTGCTGTTGATGCATATAAGATTCATCAAATGGTGTTGCTTATAGCTGATTTCTTTACAAAAAGGTTGCCCCATTTAAACATATTTCATTATAAACTGTGTTTAAAAAGAGGGAAGGTTTAAAGAGGAAACTGGAAACAAGATCCTTTATTTTTTTTACTGCATCC
This sequence comes from Callopanchax toddi, assembly GCA_006937965.1. Taxonomy (NCBI): domain Eukaryota; kingdom Metazoa; phylum Chordata; class Actinopteri; order Cyprinodontiformes; family Nothobranchiidae; genus Callopanchax; species Callopanchax toddi. The sequence continues at coordinate 203,694 of SSNR01000463.1, forward strand.
CCTCGTTTTCCCATCCTTACCTTCTGTAAACATGTTTGTAGGGTTCACTCTGCCCTTTGACTCAACCTCTGATTATTTTACATGTGAACACAACCAACTCGACACATAATAGGATTTAGTCGAGTTTAGGTGTTTCTCTACTTTGCTCCTTCTTTTGGTGTTACAGCAGAAATAGGCCTTTTATTTTTAGAAATGGCACAGTGTGCAGTTTTTGTCTGTTTGGTGTTAGAACGTCTGTGTTTATTCATGAGGATTAGAAGCTAACTCACAAGGTGGTGTTTTCCACTTTAACAAAAAGAAAAAAAGATAACAAACTAAAGCTCTATCTCAGGGGTTTTTCTTCTTAATAAAGCCTTTAAAAATAATTAGTTTCTCACCCCAGAAAACACCTTCACCTTCAGATTTAATCTTGGTGTTATTCCATGAGGGTCACCCCTGTTTTCCCTGCATTAGAAATCATATTGCGCAGGAAGAATAATTTACACTTTCTGCCTTCTTTATTTTCTCATCCAAATAAATACCACAGAAATTTGGTTTCTAGGAAGAATTATGTTAAATAGAAACACATAAGAGCTCTGAAGTTCTTCTGTTTTTGTTCTATTACATTGAAAACTACGATTGACTTTTTGTAAAATTATACATTAAGAAGTTAAAGCAATATTTAGCCAAAGTTAGCGTTTTAACAACTAAATATGGTCACATTTAGCTCCCCATAACAATAAAATGAAACGTAAAGTTTTTGTTCATTTTTCACCACATTTATTTATGAATTAAAGTTTTATCTAAATGTTTAAACACAGATCAAATTAAAATGCTAAAATAAACCTTTTGAATCTAATCTAAAAGTTGATATCTAAATAAAAACGTAGCTGTTTTAAACTACTTATAGCTAACATGCTAATTCAGACTGCCCTAAATAAAAGTAGCCTACCAAAATAAAAGCACGGTAAAGAGATCCCCTATCTAATATCTCAGTGTTTGACTTTGTCTGATGGATCGTTTATCAACATTCCTGTCTGGGTTCTCCCCACACATTAGAATAAATACACTAATATTCTCACCTAAGTCAATAACTTGTTTATCAAACATGACTGACCAGGTTTCAGTGGTCATAATCTTGTGGCAGGCTATATACATCACTTCATATACTGACAAAGAAACTGTCATATTAAATTGAGTTACCAATGAGTAAAAAGTAATAATACTTTGAGCATGCTCAGTGTCTGTTTAGAGTTTTGGACACTAAAAGCACCACTGACAGGAAATATAAACTTATATACAAATGTTTAATGATCAACAAAAGAATGACAATGAACATGTACACCCATGCTGTTGGTTTGGTTCCAGATGAAATATAAAAACAAAACATTCCCTCCTGATTGACTGGTCCCACCTGCCTGAGTGGGATACATATGCAGCTATGAAGCTATAAATACAATCACAGGTTTTTGGCACACTAACCCGCCGCGCCGGCAATTTGTTGGCACCAACGGCTCTATATGACAATAAACTATTGTAACATCCATTTGGACTAAAATGGAACAAACTCAGTGCCAACCAGGCAGAGATTAAAAAAACAAAAACGCAGCTCGACAGGCAGCTCAGTTTGCTCAAGTATAAGGCTGTGAAGCACTGCAACACCAGCATGGGTAATTATCTCCACTCCACTACTATTTTACAAATAGGTGACTGCGGTCCTTGAGAGCTGCACTAATTTAGCAAACCTCTCTTTAGTCAGGCACTCCTTTAGACAGTGAAGAGACTCCTCGGAGGGAAGTCCTTGTTACACTCGAGAGGTGAAAACCACCCATAGTGCAGCGTTGAAGGACTGTGCTGGTGCACCTTGGCCATGATCTACAATGAGTCGATAAGAACAAAAGTGGTTCTTGACAATTGTTGGTCCATTGTACTGCTGGCTGCTTGTAATGGGTTTTACTGAAAGAGCATGACAAATCACTTTTATGCCGCTTTGTGCAATATTGTCTTTTCAAGTCTGTTTGTTGAGTTAGTGCTCAAGGCATCACAGTCCCTTGTGACAGAGATCTGGTCATCTCTGTGTGAACAAAGTAGGTCTTCAGGTCTCCTTTGCCTTTCACGTTGATGATGCCACGGCATGAACACATGTACCCTAGATTTGCTAGGATGCAACTCGTCTCCTCCGTTACCTGCGGAGGATGAAAGAACAGGATGAAAGAACTTTTAAGCATAATGTGAGACATGCAGAGTTTGCAAGACGTCTCACCTGTATTTTCCCCAGAACCCCAGTGGTCTCCATCCTGCTGGCCACATTAACACTGTTTCCCCAGATGTCATACTGAGGCTTCTGGGCTCCAATTACACCTGCAATCACTGGCCCATGGTTAATGCCTAACAAACAAACAAACAAACAAACAAAAAAATTCCCTCAATAAATGAAACAAAAAGTGCAAAATGTCAATGTTTGTGAGAGATTTATTTTCTCACCAATTCGGAGCCTGAAGTCATTGAAGGAGTGTTTGTTAATGAGGTCTAGCTTCCCAACCAGAGCGAAGGCAAACTCCACCATTGTGCCGATGTGCATGTACTGCCTGTCGTGTTCCTGGAAAGAACATGGAGAGGTAAAAAGAAGTTAAAAGTGTGATCGGAGTTTGTGTGTAATAACCACGTAGCTTAAAGTCAAGGATTCTTTTATGATGATAGTCTAGTGAGAATATCTCTTCATCGCAAAGAAAACTTGTCCTCAGCGAGTCCCAGAAAAGTCGTTTTTATTTTAGAAATAGGAACTTGAGTCCAGTTTATGTAAAAAATAGGAATTTTTGTAGATAGTTTGTCAGGTTAGGCTCAATTATGTTGTGCTTTTAAATGTTCAAAAAGAAATGAAACTCACGTAGAACCCAGGAGACCGATTGTCACTAGTTATTGCTTTCTCACTCTTATTGATTGTAAACCTGATGTTCTTGGACATGTGGTTTTAATCTCCCCCCATGCTTTATACCATAGATAGTCATATATTGCTTTTGTAATTTTTTTGACAGACTAATTTTGACATGAGTCATCATTAAGCCCCTTAGAGAATCTGAAGAAAAATCAACAGAGTTCCTGGTAATCAGTCAGATGTCGGCTCAGAAAATCAAAGCTCAGAAAGAAAGAAGCCTTTTGTCTCTCTTTGAAAATAAAACTCCACTGTAAGCCCAACTGCATGCTGCAACAAAACACTTCACTGGGTTCAGCTGCAACAGCTTCTAAATGGGAGGTGTGAACACTCAATTAGGCAAGATATTCAACAATCAGGTTTTACAAAGCGTGCTGCTCATGTCCGAACAAGGCTCTCATCTGTTACTGCACAGATTCAGATGAGTAGCAGTGAATCACTGATGCATGGATGATGTCGTAGCAGATTTTGTGGAGCTGCCCACACAAAGCTTTTAAATTTGTCTGAAAAGGCAGTTTATTCTGTGATGCTCCAGTGACCTGACGTGTGAGGGGCCATTCCAGAAACAGGTAAACTGTACAACAAATGAATTTATAAAAAATAAACCCTACCCTCTGTTGTCAGTCAGAGTAAAGTCTTTGTGTTGTCAGAATGCAGATCAGTTCCAGATCTGGCCTCCTAAGCCCTCACTATTAGGATCTGATTTACTGTTGTATTGTTGATGGGTGTGGGGTTGTAGGTGCACCCGAGGGCCCCTTCACACTGCATTAAGGTCCTGCTGTGCTCTCCATGACCAGTGACTGTAAATAAAGATGAATAAGGAGCCTCTGTTGTAGTCCATTGTAAAAGTAAAGCCATATCTGGCTCAAGGAAGCTGCCATATATTTTTCCAGACAGAATCTGCACACCGCTTGGTGTCCACGGTCTGTCCTTTAAGGAGGAGGAGAGATCAGATTTATCCAGATTTAGCATCACTTCAACGGCTAACTCTTAGATTGATTTAGTTATCTATTTATTTATTTACACATATTTTTGGAGGATAAAACCTCTTGAGATGCATCACCTCGTTTGCGAGAGGGTCCTCCTTCCAATCCAAACAAAACAAAACAGAAAGATGACAAGACAGCAAGTAGCCAAACCAACCAACAAACAAAAAACCCCAATAAATTATATTAACTGAAAATAATAGACTGAAATTAAATCAAAATAAGCAAAACCAATATAATTATCCAGAATTGAATTCAAAGTTTTGCTTCTACCGTCTGAAGCTCTCAAAGATCAGGCTCCTTCTTCTATTAGAGACCTTCTCTGGTCCAGATGTCCCCAGCAGAGCACTTCACTCTCATTTCTCAGGTTCAGCTCTGTACCATGCCAACATGATGCTGATGTGTGATGGACACGAGGCCAGTGTGGTCAGTCTCGCCTCCCCTTCCTCCACTTGTCCAGGTCCGGGTTGCAGGGGCAGCATCCCAAGTAGGGCATCCCAGGCCATCCTCTCCCCAGCCAGGTCCACCAGCTCCTCAGCTGGGACGCCCAGGCGTTCCCGGCCAACCTGGAGATGTATTTCCTCCAGCTTGTCCTGGGTCGACCTGGGGACCTCCTGCCGGCAGGACATGCCCAAAACACCTCCCGAGGGAGGCGTCCAAGAGGTTTCCAGGTGCCTGAACCACCTCAACTGGCTCCTTTCGATGTGGAGGAGCAGCGGCTCTACTCCAAGTCCCTCCCGGAGGTCTGAGCTCCTTACCCTATCCCTAAGGCTGAGCCCGGCCACCCTGCGGAGGAAACTCATTTCGGCCACTTGTATCCGCAATCTCGTTCTTTCTGTCATTACCCAAAGCTCATGACCATAGGTGAGGATTGGGATGTGGATCGAGCCTTGCTTTTTGGCTCAGCTCCTTCTTCACCACGACCGATCGGTTCAGCATCCGCATCGCTGCAGACGCTGCCCCAATCCGCCTGTCGATCTCCCGCTTCCTCCTTCCTTCACTCGTGAACAAGACCTCGAGATACTTAAACTCCTCCACTTGAGGCAGGACTTCTCTCCTGACCCGGAGCTGGCAAGCCACCCTTTTCTGGTCGAGAACCATGGACTCAGACTTGGGGGTGCGATCAGTCCTGCTTTAAATTCTCAAAAACCAAGTCACAGCAGTACACACAGGTCACAGCAGTACACACAGGTCACAGCAGTACACACAGGTCACAGCAGTACACACAGGCCGTAATGTCCTGATACCTTCCTCCACGCTCATCCCAGGACCCTGATACACTGTTACAATAACAAACCACAACCTTGCTATGTACGATTTGGTGCGTGCTTAAAATAGTCATTCAGTTTTATATTTTCATCAAAAACAAAAATGGATGAATCCATCGGTTATGTTGTCCAGTCAAAAGTATTCCATCTCCCTACTTAATAGGTCTGACCAAAAACCTGCTGATTTTAGACTGGACTTCCTAAATACCAGCTCACTGTTATGTGTGTGTGTGTATGTGTGTGTGTGTGTGTGTGTGTGTGTGTGTGTGAACGAGTTTACCTGTGCGCTCTCTGGTCCCGGCGTCACATTGAGTCCGGTTGCAGCCATGTAGGTGCTGCCGATGGTCTTTATCTTCTCCACGCCGCTGAACTTAGGCTTTGACAGCAGCTGTAGGAACATCACATCAGCAGCTGTCATTCAAACTCAGGTTTATTTTTCTGCTTCTTTTCTTTTGGAGCCCTATCACCCCGTGTGGCTGCTTCATAATCAAAGGAGTAGAAAGTGTTTCAGGTCTTTTTTTAACTCAATCTGACAGCCAGGATTATCAATAAAAGAGGAGTTTACCTCATCAAAGTCTGCTATGATCTCGTTGAGAAGTCGAAGGCACTCCAGTCCTTCCTTATTGACATCAGACTCGGTATAAAACTCTTTGAAGTCCGGGATGGAGGCGAACATCACACACACCGACTCGTACGACTGATGATAAAGGTCCTGATAACAGGCGAGAAAAGGATAACTCTATGTGTTATATGGAACAAGCGACAGAAAGATGAAGAGAGACAACCTGCGGTTTCAGTGAGCCTCAAAAAATCCATGACCTAAATGCCTCACACTGAACACTGACACTTAGTCTTTAAGTAAATAAGAAGAAGCTTTAATCATCTCTGCGGGAACTCTGGGTCGCCTCAGCAGCCGAGAAATAGCTGCATTCATCTCGAGAAAGACAGACGGAAAACAGGGCAACTGAGGTGAAACTTAGGAACGGAAAGTAACTCAGAGAAGTAGGCTGATGCAAAGAGAGCGCGTAGCATGGCAAAGAGAGGCAGTTTATTATACGAAACAAGGAAAAATATGTTTAAAACCATATCACAATACATGTGAACTAAAAGCACATACACATATCTACAGATAGCTAAATAAGTTCAATCAGCTGTAGAGTTTTACAGATATTAAGGTAATATTTTGTAAGTAGCTCATTTACTCCAAGCGCTACAGATTGTGTGAGATATTGTTTCACGTTATTTTAAAAAATTTGATGAAAACATCTCTAAATGTATCATTTCTCATCATCAGATGTAAAGCCCTGACATAAATCAGTGCTCTGCATTCCTTCAGTGACTGCTAGGCCTTTATGCATTTTGTTTCACTCATCAAGAACAGAACAAAATAAGTTTAAACACTGATAAAACATTTGCTGTTTGGACTATTAAACCAGAAATCTTTAATGTGAGACACTTGTTGGTATGAGATTTGTTGTATGTGAGACACGATCCTTACAGTATTTCACTAACTGGTTCCTGGATTTAGCTAAACATTTATTATACCGACTCAGTGGAATGTAGCTAAAGGTGTTATGATGAACCAGATTTTAGATGCGTTTTCATGCAGTAATGGAACGTTCTGTATAAAACTAATTATATTCTGCTTTTCTGTGGCTGAAATAAAAGCTTTGGTGAAATGATAAAGCGGCAAACATGTTGTTACATTACTTTTTAAAAACTGCTGTTAATTCTAAGGAGGTTACGGACTCCTCGCCTCGCCTCGCCTTCCTCCGCTTATCCGGGTCCGGGTCGCGGGGGCAGCATTCCAAGTCGCGCAGCCCAGGCCACCTTCTCCCCGGCCAAGTCCACCAGCTCCTCAGCTGGGACGCCCAGGCGTTCCCAGGCCAAACTGAAGATGTATTTCCTCCAGCTTGTCCTGGGTCGACCCGGGGGCCTCCTGCTGGCAGGACATGCCCAGAATACCTCCCGAGGGAGGCGTCCAGGGGGCATCCTTACCAGATGCCCGAACCACCTCAACTGGCTCCTTTTGATATGGAGGAGCAGGGACTCTACTCCGAGTCTCTCCCGGATGTCCGAGCTCCTCACCCTATCCCTAAGGCTGAGCCCGGCCACCCTGCGGAGAAAACTCATTTCAGCCGCTTGTATCCGCGATCTCGTTCTTTCGGTCACTACCCAAAGCTCATGACCATAGGTGAGGATTGGGACGTAGACCGACCGGTAAATCAAGAGCCTTGCTTTCTGTCTCAGCTCCCTCTTCACCACAACAGACCGGTTCAGCGTCCGCATCACTGCAGATGCTGCCCCAATCCGCCTGTCGATCTCCCGCTCCCTCCTTCCCTCACTCGTGAACAAGACCCCGAGATACTTGAACTCCTCCACTTGAGGCAGGATCTCTCTCCCGACCTGGAGTTGGCAAGCCACCTTTTTCCGGTCAAGAACCATGGCCTCAGATTTGGAGGTGCTGATCCTCATCCCAGCCGCTTCACACTCGGCTGCGAACCTCCACAGCAAGAGCTGTAGGTCAGAGCTCGATGAAGCTAGGAGGACCACATCATCTGCAAAAAGCAGAGACGCGATTCTCCTGTCACCAAACTCAACCCCCTCCACACCACGGCTGCGCCTAGAAATCCTGTCCATAAAGGTTATGAACAGGACCGGTGACAAAGGGCAGCCCTGGCGGAGTCCAACCCTCACTGGGAACAGGTCCGACTTACTGCCGGCTATGCGGACCAGACTCACACTCCTCTGGTACAGGGACTGAATGGCCCTTAACAAAACCAACCACGCCCTGTAGGCCTCCTTCTTCAGCCTGACGGCTCCCCTAACCTCTGGTGTCCACCAGCGGGTACAGGGGTTACCGCCACAACTGGCACCGGCTACCTTGCGACCACAGCTAGCAACAAGGCCCATTCGGACTCAATGTCCCCCACTGCTCTCGGGACGCGGTCGAAGCTCGGCCGGAGGTGGGAGTTGAAGACCATCTTGACAGGCTCTTCTGCCAGGCGTTCCCAGCAGACCCTCACTATACGTTTTGGTCTACCAGGTCTGCGCGGCATCTTCCCCTGCCATCTGATCCAGCTCACCACCAGGTGGTGATCAGTTGACAGCTCCGCTTCTCTCTTCACCCGAGTGTCCAAAACATACGGTCTCAGGTCAGATGATACAACTATAAAGTCAATCATCGACCTGTAACCTAGGCTGCCCTGGTACCAGGTGTACCGATGGGCATCCTTATGTTCGAACTAGAGGTGTCAGATTAGCGCGTTAATTACGATTAATTAATTACAGCCCTAATTAACGCGTTATTTTTTTTAATCGCTTGACCGTTTCTGCCTGCAGTCTGCCGCTGCAGTGATGTGTGTGTGCTGAGCTGGTCTCCTCGCGGTGTTTGTGTGTCACTGAGCAGCTCTGTGAGGCTCAGAGCCCCTCACTTTCAGGAAGTGATCACGTGACCTACGCATGACGCCGAGACAAAACAAACAGCTGATGCCATAGCGGTGTTATGAAACCGGCATCACCTTGTAGAGCGCTATTTATCTGACCCCGCTGCAACAGGAAGTGCAAATTAAAACGACCTGCTCATTTCACGAATCACGAGCTACTCGACCGGAATGACCACCGTCAGCCCAGCCCAGCTCTGATCACTGATTACACGTAACTGTCAGCCAGTTCGGTGCGCGACCGGCCGGCTGACAGCTTCCACCGCTTGTGGAGCGCCGTGCTGATCACTAGTAGTAGCCTACACTGAGTGATCTGACGGACTACAACGGTTTATATTCAAAGTAACGGCGCGACGTGGCGCAGCGCTGATCGCTGGTGTATTTCAGCCTTAAATATCAGCTGGTCCGGTGCGCGACCGGCCGGCTCAGTTTCCACCGCTTGTCCAGCACAGCGCTGACCACTGGTTACCAGTACACCGCTGGACTGGCGGTGTTATGAACCGGTCCAGTCAGCAGTGCCTGATGGAAGACATGGATGTAGTTTGGGGGGGGTGCAGGGGGGACGTGTCCTCTGCTCGTTTTTAAAGTCAGTTTAGAGTCCTGTAGTTTTTACTGTCTAAAACAATGTTGCTCTATATTAAATGGATTCTGGCTGTTGTTTTTAGGTGTAGGGTTGATATTATGGCTCTTTTTAAACAGTTCAGACCCTCTTCTCCACCTCCTCCCACCCCTGTATTCAAGTTGTGCCCCCCCACCTTTGAAATTTAAATTTCATTCTTGGAGGAAGATCAAATCAACTTTATTCATAGAGCACATTTCCTGCAGAGCAACACAATGTGCTTTACAGCAGATAAAACAAACTAAAATCAGATGAGGGGTTAACAGAGCTGCTACTGGAGTCCACTGATCAAAGTAATGGTTGCACTGGGACTGAATCTGTTCAAGTCTGTTAAACACAATAAATGACTTCAGAAAGACACTTTATGTTGTTCTATATCAATCTACTGGTCTGACACAATCATTTAATGAATTTAAATGACAATAACTCAAGAGGAGGGCTTTCTTTAGCCATTTCTTTAGATGCGATTAAAAATGCGATTAATTAGATTAATTAATTACAGATCATAATTAATTAATCGTACAATTTTTTTAATCGCATGACAGCACTAGTTCGAACATGGTGTTCGTTATGGCCAAACTGCGACTTGCACAGAAGTCCAATAACAGAACACCACTCGAATTCATTACGGACCTTTTTGGGTAGAAAAAGTGAATATTGTGAGACGCTGGGTTACAATCATGAATAAGGTAGCCATCAGTGAGATATTTTAAAAAGTGAACATTTAGAAAGACAAGACTATAGCTATTAAACACACAGTCTAACTTTACCTTTTCTATCCATAAAACGCAAAGTAAAAACCACATTCCAGCATAAAAGTTGTATCATCTCTCCTCATTCACCTCATTTTTCCAGTTGCGTCCCAGGAAGTGTTCGGCAACATGAGCTGGTAATACGTTCTCCAGCAGAACTCGGTTGAGATTCTCCATGGTTTCGATCTCCTCACACTCCCTCTTGAACTTGTCCCTCCACAGGAAGTCCAGCCGACAGTAATACTCGTTCTATCACAGGGCAAAAAGTAAAGAGACAACTTTATCAGAATGTGGTCGTAACCAGGGGAGGATTAAGGTGCACTGGGGCCCCTAGGCTACACTTGTTCAGGGGCCCCCTAGTCTGTGACCCGAAACTTTGACCACTACCGATTGTTCCAATCGCTAGTGTGTGTGTGTGTGTGTGTGTGTATATATGTGTGTGAGTGATTATTATTTATTTATTTGGTTACTCAATCAGTGTTGCTTATGATTTTGTGGACCAATACAGTTTAAGAATATTCTTGCATGTAAATTTAAATAAAATCATATATTTCAGGGTTTTTCCTGCTCAAATAGAGGCAGAGGTGGTACCATCCTGACCATTTTGACTGATGGTAGAAAAAAATCCGATCATAATCTATTTTTACCTGTCACTTACTGTATTAATTTAGAAATTATAATAATGACATTTTCGGCAGCATTATTTCATTCCTTGTAAAAAATATTGGAATCGTTCCTTGACCTTTCCTCCTCCACTGCAGTTTGGAGAACCTGATGTTTAATGAAGCTGCAGAACAGAAGATCGTGGTTCTGATGGTTCAGCTCAGTTGATCTGCACACCAGGTCCAGTTCAGTTCATAAATCCAGACTGATCTAGAGAATAAACCAGCTGATCACAAAGTCTTGATCTTGAGAACTCTAATAACTCTCCCCGTCTGAGGAGCGCAGCGCAATGAGCGCATCCACGTGATCGCCTCCGATTGCAGCATTTATATGTCTGTTCGGTTCATAAATCCAGACTGATCTAGAAAATAAACCAACTTGGTTCAACGCTCTGGGAGTTCTTGTTCTCTGAACAGCTGAGCTCCCGGATTCTGGACGTGGCGTTCCACGTCCAGAATCCGGAGCGCTGCGCATTTACGCAGGAGGAGTCCCTCTGACACACACACACACACACACACACACACACACACACACACACACACACACACACACACACACACACACAGGTGTGTGATTTTAATCCGTCAAATGACCGAAATTGGTGAAAAACGATCAGCTAGCGTCGCAAAAACCAGGTGGACCCGCTACGTCGGTACCACCGGTTCCTCATAAATCCTGGAACCGTATTTGTTTTAGTACCGACTTAGTACAGAAGAACTGGGTTTTTTTGACAACACTACTGGATACAAAAAACCCCAAACAATATTTACCTGTTTGCTGCAACTGCATAACATCCACAACAGCTGCGGGCAGAGTGAAATCAGCTGGAGGCGGCCGCTATGCAAATTTGAAAAACCCTGCTGACCAATGGGGGCCCCCAGACACACGGGGCCCTTAGGCTTCAGCCATACCTAGCCTGTGCATTAATCCGGGTCTGGTCGTAACAAAAGCAGTAAGAAACTAAGAAGGACCTCAAGCATGGACCAGACCTCGTGAAACCACAGCTGTCAGATATTTACCTCCCGGAGAAAGGCTGCTTGATTCCATTTTCGTAATTGCAACCACAAGGCAGTGTTGTTTAGGACCAGTCTGATGGACTGAGAGTAAAAGGAACGCTTGGTATTCATAGAAAATTAGTGTTCCAATAAAACGACAGGGAAACAATGTGAGACGCTGCGCCGCGATTGCTCAAGGAAATAACAGACAGGGCTGTTTTGCATAAAACATAGCCACCGCTTCTTTTTACGTTTTTTTGCTTATTCATGCTTGAGGTGGAGTTGAATACATCTGCATATGTTATAGGAGGACTCATATGCTGAGGTCAAGGCATCCTGGGGTTGTGTGTTTGTGTGTCTCTCTGGGCTTCACAAGTCTTCACGTCCTTCGAAATCTGAAAGCTCCAAGCTACTTGTGGGTTGGATCATATGGTGTATGTGTGTGTGTGTGTGTCCTGTGAGATATGTGGTTAGCAGTATGAATGATAATGTGCACAGAATTTCTGTTTCTTGACATTAAAAATGAGCGCATATTTGGAGGATTCCAACACTGAAGCGTCATGTTATCCTGAGGCTGGAAGACAAACTACAACAGCCTCCGGGTTTATTGGGATAGATAATCTGTATCATTTGTGTCTATGCAGATGGAGAGAGCTACCTCACTGAGTGCAGAAAGTAGGCCAGAAGAAATGGAGCTCATTCTAAATGCCGTTTAGAAAGCAGCTAACGAGGCTGTAAATGAGTTTTGCTCCGCTGTGCATCTGTTCTTGGGGGATGAATTACTGACGCCTTGTTTCTTTTAACCTCATTTCTCCTCCCTCAGACTAAGTTTCTTGGAAAGGCCTCGTTAGGTTTGACAACAATTTTGCATGAAAATTTCTTAATGGTTGGGTAAAAGCATGTCAAATCATATCCAGGGCTGATAAACGCTCTTCAAAGCATCGGGTGAGGAGCTTTTGACATCTATCCAGAATTAATTTGACATGAGCAGATGAAGCATTGTGCTGCAGTAATTTATACCTAAAAGCTTTTGGGGGAGTGGACCTAATTACCCATGAATACGCTTGCAACAGATCAGCAGTTTTAAAGAACCAAAGCAAAACACGTGCTCCCCTCCCTTCTGGTGATGGTGACCTAGAATGTGAACAACGCAATGAGCTGTTTGAACTGACTACAGCTCCCAGGGGAGCTCCAGTTTTGGTTACAGAAGCTCTGGAGGTTTAGAACATCTGCTTTAAGCTGGATGATGAATTATACCCCCCAAAAGATAAAACTCCTTATAGAAAATGTGTGTCAGCAGAGTTTAGGTCCCATGTGAAGGGAGGATGGTGGGCACAGCCCAGTTGATCCAACACTACAAAGAGAAACCATCTGAATAAATACTTTAACACTCAGCCACATCCCTCACCATCTGAAGAATAAATCCTCCTTTAAAGGAGTAAAAGTAGCTCCAAACTCTCCTGTGACAGATCTCCTCTCCTGGAGATGAAGATGATTTCAGAGTGTTGAATGACCTAATAACATGGTTCTGACTGCAGCGAATGACCCAGCTGCAGAGAAATGAAGTCATTTCAGTTGGAGGTCAGTTTAAGAGAACGCCCCACCTGTCTGGCCAACACCAGCAGCGTGATGAAGAAGATGAACAATGACACGGAACCCATGGTCTTTAGATCCTTCAGGACACCTGGTCTGCAAACAGAAAGGACCACAGATTCAAAGAAATACCTGCTTAGGTAAAAACAGAGAGAGTAAGCATTTATAACGCGTAGAAAGGAAGTGCTGTTCAAAGGCTCAAACTGTTACCAGGTAGCAAACTTAGTTTGACCCCACTAAATGGAAATAAACTTTTATTTTTACTTTAGGGTGCACGTCTGAAATGTACAGCAGTGGCCAAAAGTCACCACCAGTGGCGGCCCGTCAATAGGGGGCGCTAGGGCGCCGCCCCACCAGTCTGACAGGAGGAGGAGGAAGAAGAAAATTGGAATCACAAAATAGTTTCAAAAGAACCATGAAAATAAAACTAAATGATCTATCATTAGACATACAATAAGGTCTGTGTATAATCTACATTTAGGTGTAGTTTTAAACTGTTCTCTCACTTTTTTCACCAGACTAAAAGGTCATGTGGTGTACTTCCTGTTTCTTTGGGGGATCTTCTGCGCATGCTTCGGGCGCACAAACCTTTATCAATAGACCTATGCTATGACTGGTGCATGTGCACTGGAACCCCCTTCAATACAAGTACAGGAAATCCTTGGATTGCAGAATTTAGTGACCAAAGCATACGCAGAAGATGGAGTCTCAGCTCAGACCAGGACTTGACCCGGAAACTCCATGAAGCTCGCAGAGGGAGAGGGAGTTTTTATCATGCAGGAAGCTAAATGGATATTTTTTCAAAGAATCCTGCTTGACAGCTTGTGACAACCCAGCTGATTGATTCCATGTGTCCTGATTTAATCAACTCAATAGTCGGTGAGCCTTCTTGGTTTGTTTGTTAGAGTTCAGACTGGGTCCTGGTTCAGGTCGGTACTGGTCATTTTGGACTGGTTTGGTTTGGACCAGATCTGGTACCGAGTCGGTCCAGTACCGGATTCGGTACCGAATCTGTTCAGACCGGGTCCCGGTTCAGACCAGGCTGGTTCAGACTGACCATGCACTGACCATTAGAGTTCAGAGTTTATTTCAGTCATGAGGTTAGATATTTGATGTAATCTAATCTCAGTTTAGCTTGTTCTCATCAACTCTTGCTGCTGGGTCTAAACTGTGTGGCTGTGGACCTTCAGGATTCTAAATAAATGCATTTTCATGTTCAGGATCTGAAGCCTGGTGCTGCTGAGAACCAGTGTTTTTATCAGCAGAGTTTGTGCTTTCAGTAGAAAGCTGTACAAACTTTATTGTGAATATTAAGTTATGTTTTTGACCTTAGGTCAGGTTGTTTTTTCCCTGAAACTCTTACTTCTGTTGGGACCACATTGTGGTTGTTTAAAAAAAATGTTTTTATTTGTATCTGATTATATTGATATTATTCTAAGGTCTCCTTATGAAGACCTTATGATTTCTTTACTGTTTGATGTGTAGAATTAGACCAAATCCTGTGTGTAACTTAACTGCTCCACATTTTGGTGGTATAGGGATTTTTACCAGCAACATTTTCAGTCAGATGAAAGTATTTAGCTTCATTCCCTGCTCTAGTGGTGATATGTGGGTTTTTGCACATCTGAAAACTGACTTGCAAAAATGCGCCCCACCAAAAAAAAAAAGAAAAAGTCACCTGCCGCCACTGATCACTACCTCCAGTTCTCAAGGGATACCAACACTGCAAGTTTTGTATGTTTCCTTCTCCAGAATACCTGAATCAAATGATTTATTCCCTCTGTGTTGAGTTATGTTTAATACTCATTCATTTAAAGTGCCCATGACATCGTTTTCCATGTTTTCTGACTTATCTATCATGTTGCAACGTTGAGTTCTCACCTTAAACCTGCCAGAAAGAGCAAAAAACGGCGTCCATCTGTCTCCTAGTACAGCCAGTGAGAAGCTCTTCAAGATTTCAGACCCAGGTTTCAAACCGTTTTTTTCACTCCAGCCCGCTATGAGGTCATAGTGATCTGGACTTGCTTATATGGTAAATTCTCTGCCCACATGCACGTTCACGACACCTGGAGCGAGGCAGTGAGGCCATTGCCCATAGACCGTGTAGTGTTTAAGTTTCACTTTCGTTTCTCTTTCACGTGACGCCACTGCCCCCTGCTGCAGCAGAAGTGTCAGGCTGCCAAATGAGGGAGAAGGGTCTGGCTGCGGCCGCTGTGGAGCTCCACAGTAACCGGATACACGTCACCTCCACACTAACCGAAAATACGTGACCTCCACAGTAGCCAGAAGAGAGGCACCTGGGTCAACAACCCTCCCCCTAACCCTAACCCTAACCCTAACCAATTCCGGTATGGTATATGGAGGTTGTGTAAAAGTCGATTTAATTGAAGTTTCGTGTTTCCGGTTAGTGTGGAGGTCACGTGTTTCCGGTTACTGTGGAGCTCCACAGCGGCCGCAGCCAGATACTATTGAAATGAGGAGAAACCCAGCAAAACCGGAAGGCAGCGCATTCTTCTGATCTCTGAGTTGCTCGTTAGGAAATAGTTACAGCGTATTTTGAGTTATAATGGTGCAACGCTAATCTAGAGGCATCAAAGATTACACCTGTTTAATAAAAAGTGATTTAAGTGATTTAAATATAGTCATAGATAGGCACTTTAAACAAGTGTATTGAAGCATTAAGAATAAAGGACGGGACAGTAGTGGTTAAGGACTGGAGTTGGTGACCCCTGGTAACTTTAGAATATTATGATGATAGAACAGATGAAATGCAATTAATTAAGTCCCTATTTGCCATGGAGTAAATGCAATCACCCAAAAAAACCTACATCCACTGCATTTGAGAAAAATACTTCCAACAAGTACCAGGACCATCTCCTAAAGTTGATACAGCTGTGTAGGTGTGAGTGCAGAAGACTTGGAGAATAGTCTGGTGTTAAGGGTAGTAAAGAAACCACTTGGGACAAGCTGGTGTTCTGCTAAAACTCCAGAGATTGGACTGGAGGAAGTTATTTTCTGATCAATCCCATCTGATCATTTAGGGCATCTGGAACTTCTCAGATCTTAAGAACTACTGTTCAATCCTCAAGAACCAGGTGGATAAACAAACTCCAAGTATTTGTTGTGCAAGAATGGGCAGCTATCAGTCGTGACTTGGACCAGAAGTCAGACTGACAGCGTGCCTGAGTGAGTCACATAGGTATATTATTTCTAAATATTGACTCTTTGCATAAATTTAATGTAATGGACAATAAAAGTCTGTAATTGTACTTCAGTAACCATAGAAACGTCTGACAAAAGGATCTAAACACAATGAAGCAGCACTCTATAAACGTTTGACCAGCAGTAGGAATGGATATGTTAAAGAACTAGAGCTGACAAGTCAAACATTTCAGGTCCTAATCATCTGCATTGAAATTATGTTGCAGTAATCCCCCCAAACTATTTAGGAGTCCCCAAAAAACAACATGGTTGTGACTCATTGAAAATAAAATCAGTTCAGTCTAACAGGCTCATGATTTGGAACTGGGTTTCAGTTTCTTCACATTCATTTTTCATTACCATCAATAATAAAATGAATTAAATTTGCAGGCTGTTTTATATTAATCAAAGGCATTGGGTATGATGGATCATCTCCTTATTACTCTAAACAGCTGCTGGGTTTTAATCCTCGTGAACAAAATTAAATGTCTCCCTGAAATTTAGCAGACAATGAAGCAATTAAAGACAAATAATAGCTTACAGTATTCTTGGAAACGCATTAGGAATATTGCAGGCATGTGTCCTAAATTTGCAGCTATTTGAGATTTGATCTTTATGTGTATCATAGGTGTCGATGTAAATAGTCCAAAACAAAAAGATGTAAAAGAAAAAAAAATCTTTGAACACATTTAGTCATTTTATGAAATTATTTGTAATTACTGCATTCTGGTCCACACAGCCAGGAGGAAGTTGTTAGGACTCCTCCAGCGTTTCCCTGTGCCACCGGTCCTGTCCCTAACCGTTATGGACAGAGTTTCTAGGTGTAGTCGTGGTGTGGAGTTTGGTGGCAGGAGGCTCTCGTCTGCTTTTTGTGGGTGATGTGGTCCTCTTGGCTTCATCGGGCTCTGACCTTCAGCTCTTGCTGGGGAGTGGGGAGGTTCACTTGAGTGTGAAGCAGCTGGGTGAAGGATCTGCACCTTCAGATCATAGACCGTGGTTCTCGACCAGAAAAGGTTTGAATGGCAACTTCTGGTCCAGAGAGAGGTCCTAACCCAAGTGGAGGAGTTGAAGTGAGGGAAGGAGGGAGAGGACCAACAGACCAATTGAGGCAACATCTGAACCATTCTGTTGTGGAGCTGAGCCAGAAAGCAAGGCTCTTGATTTACTGGTCAATTTAAGTTCCAATCCTCACCTATGTCACGAGCTTTGGATGATGATGGAACCAAAATGGGTTGGGTGGCCAGGCTCAGGGTGAGGAGCTCAGACATCCAGGAGGGACTCAGAGTACCACTCCTCCTCCACATTGAGAGGTGGTTCAGGCTCCTGGTGGGGATGCCTCCTGAACGCTTCTCTCAGGAGGTGTTTTGGGCCTGTCCTGCCTGCAGGACACTCCCAGGTCAAGATAGCTGGAGGGATTACATCTCCAGGCTGGTCTGGGAACGCTCTGGGGTCTCACTGGTGGATGTAGCAGGGATGCTGCCCCCGCTACCCGGATCCAGATAAAGCGTAAGAAGGAGAGGCAGCATTCATAGTTAATTAAGCAAAAGTTCATTTTATTCATGGAGTGGAGTAAGGCAGACCCACATGGTGTCCAGCAGGTGCATTGATTTAACTGAGTGTGATGAATAGATGTTATTTCATTAAAGTTACAATGTCATCATAATTGTTCAAATAGAAAAAAACTTTAACGTAATTAAAAATACTTATAAAATGTTGAATTCAAATGTAAAGAGAACTTGTTAAACCAAATATAAACTCTGGGATTGGCTGTTTTTGATTCTGTTTTATCGTGGCTGACACACTTTTTATGCCAAGAATTGATGCCTCAAAAGTAAGTAAGTAAAAATATCTTTTAACATGTAATTTGTCAAAGAAACAAACTGATTCATTAAACAGCCTCGGTTTAGTTCCTTTTCATTTAGCACCTTTAAACTATTCTTTTTCTTTTTGCCTTTGGAAAAAGCTGCACAATCCTCATGCTAATAAAGTGCGAACAAGAAATAAAGTGAGAAGTAGTCGAGTGAGAGCAATGGGGTGTTTTTTTTCTTCACAAGTTTCTCCTGGTGCTATGAAAACTTTAGGCGAGATGGGATTTTTCTTTTTCTTCCCCCCAGCGGTTGTCAGTCAAATGTGGAAAATGAATTCGTCTCCATCACCACAACCTGCATTATCTCATTCTGCCACTCATCTGCCTCCTTTCCAGCGGTTTCACTTGACTGACAGTCATATGGGATGCTGCCAACTCCACATCCGTTCCCCTCACGTCAGTGCTGCAGCCTCATTAGTTATTTTAATAAGCTGGGATCAACCCGTGTGAGCAGGCTACAAGGTCAAAGAGAGGACGGAGGATTTTCAGCAGATCAGGAGGATTCTAGGAGATCCTGTTCCATTGTGTGAAGAAAGAGCGAGTGTTCTTACCGATCCAGTTTATCAGTGGAGTACATGGCTTTGCTAAATCCATCCAGCAGGGAGGCATGCGTCTGGAGGATGATGATGTTGTAGATCACCACGGCAACCAGCATGACCACCATCTTCAGCTCGTAGTTAATCCTCAGGAACACGGAGCAGGAGACCAGGCCCAGAATACAGCAGTAGATAAAGTACTGAAGAGTGTCAACAAACAGTGGGAAACATCAGCTTACTTACCTACTGTAGAGATGAGAATACTACAGTCAATAAAATCAACAGCTGTCATTACTGTTCATAAAAGTGGCACAAAACTTTTTCAATAAATGTTTTTATCATTAAATATTCTCCTATTAGCGGTTTTTAAAAGTCGTATTTTAATTGTAAATATGATGTGTGTGTTATGGATCACTGACGGTATTTTCCGGTCCTTCTCAGCGTGCGACTTACTGGCAGGTAAAACTTGTTTTTATCTCCGTCTTTTCCTTCGCTGTCAGACAGGCTGTTGTTGGTTAGATTCACAGGGGGAGCAGTTGGCAGGATGTCGTACTCAGATCCTCCAGGATCCTCCATGAAGAACTAGCAAACAAGTCAGACAGGAGGAAGGGCTTAGCGTGGCGACTGATGCTGTAAAAAGCCTGTAAGGAATGTGATTATTCTACTGTTTTACATCAGTTTTTTCTTTTAAAAAGAGATCTTGTTAGACTTTAATCATAGAGAATACCTATTATAATCTGCAGCTATTGTAAAGTTTGACACCTTTATATGTGAACAACATAAGGAGGAGTGTGGATTAGTTCTGTTTCGTTTCTATATTCAGCTGTTGTCAGCTGCACTCTTTACACTGATTATTTTCATCATGTGTTGTTTCTGGTCTATTTTTGCTCACCTGTCACCACACCAGCTGAGGAGATTAACTCTATCACTCACATTGTTTCTCTTCTTATATCTGATTAAACGCTGCCTTCGTTGATTATTGTTCAGGTGCTTTTCATTTGCAGGCTATCATTCAGCAGTAAACACCTGAAGGAGGAGGAAACCAGACGTCCCACACTTTAAAGGATCTTTCATTTGACATTGATATTCCAGTCATTTTGAAGTGTGTTTCTGAGTAACAGTATTTATTACTATCTAACCTGATGCAGATAGCTTTCTGAACAGCTTCGGTTTGGAGAAGTCCTTCAGGATTAATGAGCTAACGGCTAACTCAGCTCCAGTCTGATAAATGTCACAATAAGAAACCTTTTCACTGATGACCGTTTTACATTAGGAGGGAGGTAGAGGAGCTTACTGATTGGTGTAAAACAGCTAAATACGTGTACAGGTCTGTACATGACCCCTGACCTCAAGGCCTGGAGCACAAGACAGCAGAACAGCTTCTTCAATTATCACCTCTGACCTTTATGCTGATGTCTGCAGGTTTTTATTTTTAAAAAATGATTAAAAAAACAAATGTCACAAAACCAAAAGGTTTAGGCTGAAGCCTACCCTAAAATACAACTTGTTTATTCATTTAGCTGACGCTTTTACCCAAAGCGACTTACATCTTACACCTATAGGGCATGTTGTGATCTGTGGGGGAAACTGGAGCACCCAGAAAAAACATGCACGGGGAGAACACGCTACTCCACGCAGAAAGGCCACAGCGGGATTCGAACCTGCAACCTTCTTGCTGCGAGGCAACAGTGCTAACAACTGCTCCACCATTGCAGACTTATAATGACTTATAGAAACATTTACACACATTCCAAGTCAGCAGGTTCATCCACAGAAACCACCAACCAATAACAGATGAGTTAGTTGATAATCATTAAAGCAGACATGTGTACATGGGTTTATAATGTGCACTAAAATGTAGTTTACTGGTTTATATATTATCACTTTAGTATTTTGAGATTGTTTCAGGTGTTAATTAATTAATTAATTAATTAATTAATTAATTATTAATTAAGTGTATGTCTCCAACATGCTTTTTAAAAATAAATCTTTACATTGCTGTCAGCTTCTAATGTCAGGGTCATTTACTTTGCATAGACCAGCGGTTGAATTTGACCCCTGGATGCACCAGTAGTGTGTATCTACACCTGTAAATGATGACAGAGGTCTATGTAAATGATCCAGTTGACAGCAATGTCCTGAAGGACATAAAGTATTTCTCCAAACAGAGGCCTTCCAGGAGTCCGTCTATAACAGGGAAGTCAGTAATTATTTAAAACTTTTATGCAAAAAAAAAAAAAAAAAAAAACCCACACATCAGATTAATCAAGGAATTCCTTTATGTCTTTTGAAATTTTTTTTACAATATTTCTGGCTGATGTGATCAGTCCAGCCATGATGACAGTAAAAGACCTGAGTCAGCGTTATTGAACCTTACAGTGATTAAAGCCTCAGACTCACATTAATCCTGTGAATGAACTGGGGGTCCGTGTAGAGGTTTGAAATATTTGTTTGGTTTTAGTCCTTTTATTTCTGCTTCCATGAGCTCCTCCTGCAGGTGCGTTGGCAGGAACACTCTCTCCTTTTTAAATTCCTTCTTGTTGTTGGAGGAATTTAGCTTTTTCTTGCAAACTCATGAAGGTTTGCTGCTTCACTCTAGCAGTTATAATTTCCAGGTTGATGCTGCCAGCTCAGTTTCCTGGAAACACTTTTGTTCCAGGTGTAACGCATTCATCTCTTTTTTGTCAAGTCCTTTATCTTTTCCATGTTTACCTTTAAAACCCTAAAAAGGTGTAATTTTCGTTTGCTTTGCAGTGAAATATTAGTGCTCCTATGCTCTCAACCTTGTTATTAAGTGAATAAATAGCTCTAGCATGCAGGGCAAACATAATAACTTCTTTAGTGCATTAAAAATAGGGAATGTATTGGTTTAATTGCAGCTCTGCATCCTTTTGTTACAGTGTTAAACCCGAGGCTTAGGTTTTGTAGTTAAAACACTTGTCTTTTTAAATCCTTGACACTGCAGGATTCATGTAGTCAAAATGTAACAGTTCTGCAGTGTATCCTGCTGCTTTTAATGGTCAAATAATTAAATAGTATCCACTGCAGCTGCTGGCTGGACGAACACAGACCCACAGCGATCTGTTCCAGAGATGAAACCACATTCACAACATTTTAACTAGAGTCTCACCATATTGAACACAGCCATCACCAGTATGAGAGCGGTGGTCGTCATGGTGAGGACCAATCGTAGCCAGGGGTTGTTGGTGACAATGATGCGAGAGGAAGTTGGGAACCATGGGAGAGCGCAGAGAGACCCCTTCCCTCCCTGCTGCAAAGAAACAGAGACAGTGACCAGAAGATGGAGGGAAACAGTGGATAGACACGACACAGACCTGCGTGAGAGATAATGGAGAAATGTGTTATTTAGTTTACATATTGAAGAACATCACTCTAACTGAATAACAAACCAAAAAAACGATCAAACTTAATCTGTAAAGTAAATATATAGGAGCAGCAGAACGAGAGATATTTTTATGTTTAACTGTCTTGATGGTATTTTTGTTTGTAGTTTAGGTTTTTCTTGGTAATTATTTCTATTGCCTTCATCATATTTTGCCCTCTTCACCATGGTTTTATTTTCTCATTTGATTATTTTTCTTTAGAGTTTTTAATTGTTATTTTGACTCTTAGAATTTACTTGACATCAGTTTATTTTCTATCCTTTCATAGTCATCTATTTTGAATGAATAACCTCATAAATATATATTTTACTATAAATAGACCATGTCTTAAAAACTAAGTTTTTATCAGGAGTTTTCAGTTACCACTTCAGCAGAGTTCAGTTGTTTAGTGGTGATTAGGTAAAAACTAAATTACTTTTAACACAATATATAGTAACAGAGAAATGTTTAGCCTTTTTAATAAAATAAACAACAGTATGACAATAGTATCAAACACATGGAAACACAAACAAATTAACCCTACATTTCCATTTGATCAGACGAGGAAAGCATAGTGTGGCAGAATGCTTAATAAAGCAGTGAAAAGCTGCTACGGAAGCCCAAATGTTCAAGCAGGAAGTCAGTTCACATAAAATGTTGTTGTTTTTAGGAGTGTTGATGCTTAGAACTAGTATAGACCAGAGCTGGGCAGTCCTGGTCCTCGAAGGCCACTCTCATGTATGTTTTAGAGGTTTCAACAATTCGTCATCACACCTGATTCGAATTAGAGGTGATTGAGAGGTTTCTGATGGCCTTGAAGGGACACTGAGGAGGTAATTTGACATTTAAAGAAGGTGTGTTGTGGCATGACAGTATAAGAGTCAAATTGCATGTGCCTAATCATGTTACTGATTATTTGTCAATTACACTGATTTTATGATCAATTAGAGCCAAAATCTAAATCTAAATATAAATGTGAATAATTGTTCGGCCCCATCCTGTCCTAATGCTGCTCCTCAGTCACTCCTCCCTGTATACATAGTTCTCAGTTTCTTCTCAGTGTCAGATCCTCCTGGTTGCTCTGGTTTGTTTGGTTCCCCTGTGTAATCCTTCATGCTCTTGTTTTGTTCCCACATCAGCCTTTTTGTTTGATTTAATTAGAGCCATCTCTTCACTAGCTTCTCTGCCTCTGAGTCTGAGTTTAGGTCCAATCGTTCATCTCACTCCCGACAGAAACTCTTTATTCCTACATGACATGTTTGAAGTGATCTACTACACCTAGTTATTAATGTGTCATCCTGGATATTCTGCCTCTTTCTGTTCCAGTTTCAAATTATTTCCTTAAGTCTGTGACTCTGACAGTTTCTCTTCATTTCTCAGCCTGCAGCTCTAACTCATCCGTACTCTCACACTTTGGTCTTCTGATCAGACGGAGCTTTCAGATGAACACCTCCTTTTACTCAGAGTTAAACAGCAGCAGTTGTAGTTTCTCAGCCTTCTTGAAGTTAAAAAATTGAGCGTCCTTTTTGCAACAGCTCAGCTCGTTCAGTCTGAGTGGACTTTTTCCAAGAAAGCATGTTTGATCACAATAACCGTGTAATGAACTCTTTCACAGGCGAACACTGAACGTTCTTCAGCTATACGCTTCATTAATAATGACGTCTCTGAAGCCGAGCGGTCAGACGGAGATAAAGCACACACACAGCACGAAGACATGCTTTCTCATTAGTCAATTAGGGGCTCTTTCAGCAGTGACCACAGCAGCTCTCACTGGGAAACGTTCAGTGTTAAATTGATTTAAGAACTCATCAAACTTGATCTTTTGTTCCTTCCCTCTGTTCATAATTAACAGGATACAACACCGACATCTGGGTCAGGACAGAGCCAAGGTTATTGATAACCCCCCCAGTAATTAAAAGTGACCCACTTTCTAGGTGATAATACTCTCTTGAGGAGGAAGAAGGAAATAGGCTCTTAGTGGAGAAATCTTTTATTGATTGCCCATATTTCTCACGAGACAGCTGTGTCAGCATAGAAATATTACCCCTCTCTCCACTTGCACTGGTACAGCTGGACCTGTGGCACAACGGCTTTCTTTTTGTTTCCCTTTTAAAAGAATTAAGTTAAAATTGAACCATAACAATGAAAGAGTCCATTTGGTGCCCAGAGAGAGAGAGAGAGAGAGAGAGAGAGAGAGAGAGAGAGAGAGAGAGAGAGAGAGAGAGTTGTATTAGGGAGCATTTTAATTTCACATCCCACTGTAGACAGTTTGAAACCAGGATATTTTTATCTTTGATTTAGTCAGTTTTGTCATTTGTTACAATACAACCTGCATTTCAGGCCCATAATACAATTTTCCAAGAAGGAGATAAAAGACTGGCAATTTAGAGTAAATTATGAAGTAAAACAAGACAAGAATGTAACAAATACTGTGAGTATTTTCATTTCATAAATTGAGGAAGAAGATTTATTTTTGTCTAGTTTAGAAGTGAACGTTTAAAGGGATACTATGTAGTTTTGCTTATTTTGGCTCCCCCTGGTGTCTGTTTTAAATCACTTAAGTAAAAACGTTAGCACCATTGTTTCTGCTCAGAAACACCTACATCTAACTGTTGAAATGTCTCCTCAGTCTTCATTGTTTTCTACATGAGCGGTTATTTACTCCTTCAAAGAAGTCAGCTGTGTTCAAGCAGGGAGAGATAAAAAAAAAAAAATCAGGAATCATGAGATAAAACCACTCCGGCGCTAGCATAACAGCTAGCCACATTGAGTTAGCCTAACCCTCGTGAGATACGTGGCTTTGTGAGACTTCAGGGGAACCGGACCAGAGACTGCAGGGTGGTATTCCAGATGATCTAAGCACCAGATGGAGCTGTGACCTTCCATTCATATTAGCACATACTAGCTCTAGGAAAAGATTTAAAAATATGAAAAAGTTGCAAAGTATGCCTTTAAATGCAAAAAGTTAAAATGTTGAGGAAAAAAGTTTAAATGTCAAAGCAGAAGTTATTTTGATTAAAAAGTAAAAAAAAAAAAGAAAAGAAAAAACCCTTTCAGAATAGGGCAAAATATCAAAAACTGGCACTGACACAAGGACCCAAAATACCCATAATGCCGCATGTATATGGTGACTTTTGGAACAATAGACAAAGAAAATCTTGCACATAAATTGTTACTTGCATCTGTATATGAACACAACCTGTGAAAAACTAAATAATCAGTTTAGGCTGCAGTGTCAGTTTTACTAGAGAACAGAAATACTACTTTTAATTATTATTATAATTTTTATATGTTATGATTTTTCTTCTTTAAAAGATTTTTACTATCTTCAGATGATTTTAATGCATTTTGAAATGCACGTATATATGTTTGAGACTCTTATTTTGAAGGTTTAAAGGATGTCCCATGGTTTCACTGTTTGTTTGTTTTTTCTCTTCTGCTGGAACACAGACCTCGGCTTGAGTCTAGAAAATGCCTTGTGTTATTTTGTAGTTCACATAGTAAAAGCTCACCCAGAACCCCAGTTACAGTAATAATAAACAGATCAGGAGCTCACATCCTCAAGTTAGACTTCATCCTGAAAATAACACTTAACTTTAAAGGGATGTTTGGGTCGTTATCAGTTATTAAACCATGGTAAGGACCATCTGATCAGGGAACACTTGTTTGGTTGAAACAATCTAAACAAAAAGCATCTTGGTCCTTTTTTCACAAGGGACAACAAGAGGAAACGATAAATGGATGCTGCTCTGGTCTTTCATGGTACAGAAGGAGCTGAGCTGAACAGCAAATGTAAACTGATTTCAACAAAATAATGATAATTAAATAAAACTCTATAACGTAAAATGAGGGATGTATAAATATTCACCCCCTTTAACAGTAGATCCACCTACGGCTGCAATCCCAGCATATAGAGTCTGAGTGGACAGGTCTCCATCAGGCTGAACATCTGGACTCTACTGTTCTCTTGTCTCTGTTCTTCCGTACAAAACTGTTCAAGCTCTGTCTGGTTCTGTGGGGATTTGATGTGAACCCAACTCATTCTATCAGATTAATGTCTGGGCTTTGACTCAGCCACTCCAGAATCTCCACCTTGTCTTTAAATCTTTTCTGTGTAGCTTTAACTGGATGCTTCAGGTCATTTTCTTGCTGGAAAATAAAACATCTCCCAAGCAGTAGTTCTCTTGCAGATGCAATCAAATTGTCCTCCAGGGTTCCTTTATATTTTGCTGGATTTATTTTGCCTTCTACCTTTACCAGCCTTCCAGGACGTGCTGCTGAGAAGCCTCCCTCAGCATGATGCTGCCACCACCATGCTTCACAGTGGGGACGGTGTGTCTGTGGTGATGTGACGTCCTTCAAACATAGCGTCTTGTCTGGTGACCACAAAGCTCCATTATGGGCTCATCAGACCAAAGAACTTTCTTCCACCTGACCATGGAGTCTCCAACAGGCCTTTTGACAAACTGTAGTCCAGACGTAATCAGTTTTCTTCTCATTGTCACAATCTCATGAAGCTATTTTGGATGTATTCATCCTCTGACTGATACTTTTTAAAACCTTTTCTCAATTTTTCTTGGAGAGTTCTTTTATCTTCATGCTGTGATGATAGCCAGGACTCCTGATTAACCAGTGACTCAACCTTTCAGACAGGTGTCTTTTATACCACTTGAGACACAGTCACTGACCTCAGCCGTTCCACTAACTGTGAGACTACTAGCACCAACTGGCTGAACTGCTGTTGAATTAGGTCAATCACTTTAAAGGGTGAGAATTTTTATGAAATCATTTAATTTATGATATATATTTTTGTTTGTCTACTTAAATATTTTTTTCATCAATAAGCCAAATTATGTTGCTCATGACTGATTTATAAAAACAATAAAAGGGTAAAACATCCAAGGAAGTGAATACTTTTTATAGGGATGTAAGTGAGGAGGTCCATTAGACTAGACCCACTGCTCCTCACATCAAAGGGAGTCAGCTAACGTGGTCTGAGATCTGATTAGGTTGTGTCCCTCTGAAGGTTTACTAGGCAATCCCCACTGGGAGGAGACCTCGGGTCAGATCTAGAGCTCACTACGTAGAGGGATTATATATTCTCTCTGGCCTGGGAACACAGATCCCCCAGGGGGAGCTGGAGGGTGTTGCTGAGGAGAGGGATGTGTGGGTTTCCCTCCTGAGTCTTTTACCATTGCAGCCTGACATTTGATAAGTTGTAGAAAATAGATGTTTTTTCCCCTTCGTTGTAAAAACGTGACCAAAACTAAAAGGATCAGACAAACTTTGAATCTACCAGCCAGACTTTGTATCAGTGCTCATTTCCTCTTTGTACACTGCAAAAACTGATTTCTAAGAAAGTAAAATAGCCTTGTTTTTAGACATTTTGTCTTATTTTTGTCTAAAAAGAAATATATTCTTACAGCCCTACTTGAAATAGGCCAAATCTTCTTAAATATGGCCAAATTTTCTAGATTTGAGCAAAAAAAAAAAAAAAAAAAATCTGCCAATGGGGTAAGCAAAATTTGCTTGGCTAGATTCCTTAAAACTAGCGAATTGTTCTAAATGCAGAAAATGTTGCTATTTTTAAGGAATCTAGTAAAGCAAATTTTGCTTACCCCATTGGAAGATTTTTTTTGCTCAAATCTAAAAAATTTGACCATATTTAAGAAGATTTGGCCTATTTCAAGTAGGGCTGTAAGAATATATTTTCTTTTTAGACAAAAATAAGACAAAATGTCTAAAAACAAGGCTATTTTACTTTCTTAGAAATTAGTTTTTGCAGTGTATTCCCTGATCTTCTCTACAGATGTCTATGCTCAATAAGGCGATGTTAAATAAAAACGTTATGGCTGAACTGGCGGGTCTGCAGTCCTGATCTGGTGTTGCAGTTGCGTTTGTAGGAACAAAACTCAAACACGTTGTAAGATTTTTAAGATGAACTTGTGAGAAAAAAAATGCAAGATCACAAAATGGGAAAATCTTTAAAAACTTTATTTTAAATGTTAAAGCCTTGAAATGCATACACTGGTTGTTATTCTTGTTAACAAATGAAGTGAATTTGACCCAAGAACACATGGCATCTTTGGTTCAGACTGTCTGTAATAAAATAAAAAGCTAAATAATGTGGTTTGTGGACTGATTGAGCATCATAAAGGCAGAAGTTGAGTAGTGGTTTAAACTCTAAATTGGGGTGTCAGTCAGTTCACTGCCTGCGAGCAGCTTTTCAAGTGAACTAAGAGAAACAGAGGGAAAACAATCTTGAACTCAGCTCTTGACTGAATTTAGAGCAGCTCAGGATTCATAAATCATGAGTGAGGCAGTTCAAAGCTTTACTTTTTCCTTCACGGTGTTTTAAAAACGTAAACAGAACTTTACAGTGACGGCCAATTAATTTGTAAAAGGAAGTGGTTTAATCTTGTGATGATGTGTCCTGAGGATAAATTTGCTTGAATCCCGTGAGCTCCCAGTGATTTCCAGTAACGAGAGAGCAAATGTGAAGATTGGCAGAGAATGCATGAAATCATTTATTCATGAGATGCCGCTTCGCGCTTTAACTGCAGCATTTCTGAATGGATACAGACGGAGTGAAGCATGCATCACAGGAGCTGTAAGCCTTTAAAGCTGTTCAGAAGCTAAAGGTATCATAGAGGTAAACAATGCATCAGTAGATTATGAACATATTTGCTACCAGATTTTGTAAAATAGAGCTTGTGTTATTGAGAAGATGCGCCAAATGACATGAATAGAATCTTATTTTGAATAAGATCAGTGTGTTATTCTGATCCATTTAGTCCAATGAAGCCTTTTGCCAAACTTTTAGGACCTAGCTCAAAAGTGCATGTCTCAGGGGTCACTATCCTGCATGTCTTAGATGTTTTCATCAGCACACCTGATTCAAACGACTGAATGACCTCTTCAGCATGTCGCCAAGGTCTGCAGACGACTCTTAATTCCCTCACTGATTCAAATCAGGTGTGTTAAAGCAGAGAAACAACCTAAAGCAGTGATTCTCAACTGGTGGGTCACGACCCTAAAGTAGGTCATGGTTTCAGACCTGTCACAAAGCTTTTGCCTTAGGGGCTAAATGTTAAGAAACAAAACAAAACAAAAGGAACATCATCTGGTCACATTCGTTAACAGCAGGTGGCGATAATGCAGAGGAATATGAGGTTTTCCATATTTACATACTGATGAGGTCATCAGAAGAAAAGTAAATGTTGTGTACTCTTGAATTGCAATTGGCCATGCCTTACTTTCCTCCACTCATCCAGGTCCAGGGCATGGGGGAACATCCCAGTATGGATTCCCAGACTGTCCTCTCCTCTAGCACCTCCTCTGGTGGGACCCCCAGGTCACCAGGCCAGCCTGGAGATGTACTTCTTCCAGAGTGATCTTTGGATTCTCAGTTAAATTTTATTTAATGTATTTTGCATTAAAACATCAAGTAAGTGTGTTAGAAATGCATGTGAACTTACAGAAATGTTCTGACTGTTCTGTCTGCTTCATAGTTTTAACAGGACCTAGTTCTATTCAGCGAGTGGGTTCTCACCTAGGGCTATATATTTACACCTATTTTTACCAGTTGATGGTTGTTATGGTTTATCATTAACCATACTGTGATATTCTACTCTACTGTCTCAGGTTCAAATTGCACCATCATTTAAAAAAATACATTTAATCATTTAAATTTATTTATATGGAACATTTGACTCAGTTTGAGTCATGGCTTCTCATTAACGGGGTCCCAAAACCGGACCAGTTGATCTAAAACGTGCAGGATATCGACCCTCACTGACCAGATCTGCTCACCTTTAAACCAGTTGGTCTTATAATTGAAAAGGAAGCTTAAACTGAAGAATCTGTCATGGCAAACCTCAAACCCACGCAACTCAAAACAGCAAAACACTCAAGAAATCCCAGGTGCCTTTGCAGAAAGAATATTTGAAAATTCCCCAAGCAAGACCTGAAATCTATAGGTGTTGAATCTGAGTTTGACCATGATTTTGGCTTCAGTCACTTTTAGTTTTTGGAAAGGTTTTAAAAAAGAAAATAGAAATAAATCATCCTAAAAGATGACGTTGAACTCCAGGCGTTTTAAAATGCAGCCACACTAATATTCACATTGGCAGAAGCTTTGCATTCCCAAACTTTTGAAAGCCCTTGTAAGTGGTGTGTGGGTAGGCTCTGCTTGCCAGTGTGTGTCGGTGTCACTGATAAATTCATGCAAACCCACCAGAATGTGACCTGCGAAGCAAAGGAGCAGAATCAGAGCCAACAACAGGAACGTCAGGCCAAAAGAGATCCCCAGCACAGCGGTTCTGAAACACACACACAAACACACACACTGTGTAGGGCCAGCAGGGCTACATAACGGTAATGGAGACTGTGTTGTTCTATTTCAGACCTGTAATTCATCTACATTTAAGCAGAAAAACCAAGGATTGCAGAAAAAGCTTCAAATATGTCAGTTTATCTCATGGTAATCTCTGCATGGAGGATTTGAGGATGTCTGCCATAAAACACGTCATGTCATTTCTTAAATGTGCAACGCAATGTAGCGATGAGCAGCGTGTGTGAGAGAAAAGTGAATTAGAAAATCAATGGCCTCTCAGATGTTGAATTACACCTCTGGCTCAGAGAGGCAGTAAATTAGCATGACCGCGAGTTTCTCCCCTCGCCTGTTGAAGCGCCGCCACGCTTTGATTCACCTGATCTATAATCACCAGCAGACATGGTGCCCTTTCATCTCCATCGGCTTTTTAACATTCTGCCTTTTTGCTCCCCTGCCTCTTTCATTTCAGCGAGGTCCTGTTGATGAGACAGCTGGCGTCAAATGGCTTTTTCACATCAGCCCGCTGCCACAGCTGGAGGCTGCTCACGCCGCCGGGGAGGGCGCCGTGCAAATCGCGTGAAACGAGGGTGAAGACTTACTTGGGCAAGACGAGGACCTGCACTACGAATATACAGCAGAATATGAGGCAGGCGCAGGTCACATAGTACTTGAAGGCAGGTAATGTGGTGGATCTGTACTGTTGAGAGAAGACAGTTATGGGATTTAAAAGTTACACACATTAAAGCAGATTTAAAGAACATATCTAGTAGGAAGTTACAGTGGTGTGAAAACGGTGTTCCACTTCCTGATTTCCTCTTTTTTAAAATGTTTGTTTCTAAGAATCTGTAGGTGGGAAAATGCTTTTTCACAGAATTGTAGAATAAAGAAGAAACAGCTCAAACATGCAGAAAAAATGAGAAGAACACAAGAGTAATTAGAGTGTAAACACGGGGACATAAAGTTGAGCACTGCTTCCTATGCACAGCTTTTAGAACTAACTCTTTAGCACTGATTCATCCCATTGATTTGTCTCCCGGCTGCAGTTCCGCATGTGTTCGCCTACCTCCTTCTCCAGAGCTTTGTTGTGAAAGAACAATGAGATCCTCTGAATGTCCTCAGACTTCAGCCACTGTCTGGAGACAGAAGTGGAGCAGACAGAGAGGAGAAGTCATTCTTCTTGATCGCTTTTTACTGGCTGATCGTGTAGGAGGAATAACTTTCACCTGATTTTTTTATTCTTAGAAAGAACCAACGTAAAGGTGATTTTGAGTACTTTGGAAAGTTTCTTTTGCTTTTTCTAACTTTGCAGCATTCCAAGAAGCAGTCAGAACACATAATGTAGACGAGAAGCTGACCGATCTATGAGGCTGTGTGGTAAGAGTTTAAAAAGGAACATAAAAACGCCACGTTGTTGTAAGTAGTTGGAGTTCTGTGATTCTAAAATGTCCCAGTCATGGGTGATTACATGAGTCTAAACATCGTTCTATCGAGAGTTCACACCTGAAAAAAAAAAGAGCTAAGGTTTATTTTTATTTTTAGTCTGGACAACGCCTCATTCACTTACATGGAGGGGGTGGAACTTAACCTTTTACCTTCTTCACCCCAAAAAAAGAAAAAGAAAAAAGTCCTTTTGCTTTTTTAACAACCTTAATATTACAGAAAACATAAGTTAAAGTAAAAGTATTTAACATTTTATTCAAATGTCTTTATATTTGAGGATTTTCAAAAGTTAATTAGCTTTTTCCAGTTACATTTATTGCATGACTTAATTAGATATAGGGACTAAAATGTGTTCTACCTGCCTTAAAAATGTCACTTTATGTGCTTCAACTATGTACAAATACTGTTAAAGGCATACCATGCAGTTTTGTTTGTTTTGGCACCCCCCTGGTGTCCATTTAAAATCACTGCCATAAAAACATTAGCACCATTAATTATGCTCAGAAACACCTGAATCCAACTGTTGAAACGTCTCCTCAGCCTTCTACTGGAGCGGTTATTACTCCTTCAAATAAATCAGCTGTGTTCAAGCAGGGAGAGATCTAAAAAAGCAGAAATCATGAGATAAAAACACTCCGGCGCTAGCATAACAGCTAGCCACTTTGGGTTAGCCGAAGCCTCAGGAGATACGTGACTTCAGGGCACCGGACAGGAGAATGAGAAGTTGCAAACGTGGTATTCTAGATCCAAGCAGCAGATGTGGCTGAGTGACTTTTCATTAACCCTGTAAAGGGTCATATCAGCATATACTGGCTCAAGGAAAAGATCTAAAAATATGAAAAAATTGCCTTTAAACAGCTCTTCACTGTTTGCATCAATCAATCCATTAATTATCTGGAAACCAGGTGTGAACAATGCAAACATATCTATAATACCTGTAATATTTTCAGTTTAATTTCTGCAACAGATTTGATGAAGTTGCATAAATCTCAAGTTCCAATATTTCCAAATAACTTGTTTGGTGCATGTTTTATTTCTACATTACAATTACAATTAAGATTCTCAGCATTGTGGCACGAAACTAAAAATACAGAGTAATTTAGTCAACAAATAGTACATTCAGTCAGTTTTTGTCGAGGTAAAACCATCATAATCTAAGGATTAAATGACTCTTGGCAACTAAAACACCAACTTTTAGGTCAACGTCTTTATAACTGACTATTTTTGTGTTTTCTAAAGTTGTATGATGAGCTGTGACAGCCGTTTGGTGTGGTACTGACTCAAAAAAGTAATATGTTATAGATGAAAATCTAATTATTAGTTTCAGAGTTCATGAGTTTCTTTCTGTGATTTTATAAAGCACCTGTTTACAAAATGAAGTTTTGAGCAAAGCAACAAATCCAGATCAGTTCAGGTCCAGATTCAGCAGTAAATGTGATTCAGTCAGAATAAATTTAGATTTATTATTAAATGCTAATTAGTCTAATTCGTCTCCTTTTGGTGGTGGACAACAATAAGCCTTTAGGGCACGTTTCAGATATTTAGGCCTAAAATCCCCTAAAATCCCATTCTAAACCTCAGACTGATCTAATTTATGGTCACATGTCCAGTTTCTTTATGACTGGTCACTCATAAAGGATCCGACTTTGTCTTTACTATTTGTTTGTCTCTATCAGAGATAAACGTCGTGACACGTACTTCTGTGAGTTGATGCCATCGATGGTGCGAATCATCCGTTCATTGAGTTCTTCTTCAAATCTTTTCCTCTGAGATTTAGACCTTTAATTCAACAGAAAGGGACACACATGTGAGCCCAAACAGACAACAGAAATGTGTGTACTTGTCATGATTGGCTCACCTCTCTCGCCTTTGGAAGTGGTACTGCCCCATGGGAACGTCCTGAAGCACGAAACATGCTGTTAAACATCTTAAAAAGACCTGAAAACCTGAGTGTGTGTGTTTATGAAGAACACCCACTGTGGTGTTGATCTTGCCGTTGTCTGTGGTCATGCTGTCTCGATGGTGGAGGTTGGCGAAGGGCTTGGCAGCGCCCCAGGACTCCAGGTATCGGGTCATCCTGACCGACGCCCTCATCTTCCCCCCATCCAGAGAAGGTCGGGAGCGCACACCTAACAGCGGGCTATACCTCTCGGTCTGGGAGAACCAACAGGAGTAGAGGAAACGCTCAGGTGATCATTTACGTTTGACTCAAACAAGCAGCTTTCATCCAGCAGCAATCAGGAGGGCCATAAAATAGAGCTGTCCTTTTTCTGCATCTATAATATTTAAAACAGTAATAGCTCACCCTCAGTGGGTGTAGAGTGAAAAGGACTGGGTACTTTAGCAGCAGTGATCATTTGACAGCTTTGACTTGCCTGTTTACCTTTTGAGCTACTTAAAACACTGTCACAAACGCTCCTTTTGTTTATGCACGAGTGGATTTTTATATGAGGTAAACAGAGCTCCACTTGTGTGAAAATGCTGGGATTTGGAGAGGATGACAAGTGGCAAACCTCAGGCGATTTATTTTAATTGCTCAGAGACTGTGAGTGTGATTGTCACTGACCAAACTCACATGCCTTCAGGGAGCTGAAACAGACATAGTTTGCGGTGGCTGAGGTTATTTTCAGCTCTGACACTGACAGTTAATGACAGCGGCAGTGGAAATGACACCTTCTGTGATCCGTGAGCCACATTTGGCCTGGATTCATTCACAACACCCTGCAAATTAAGATGGAGCACTTGCAGATTTTTCTTGTTGAATTGTAAAAACTTAGCATTCCTAGGATACGACATCGCCTCCTTTACTAAGATCATATTTTACTAAGTAACAGAGGTGTAGGTGTTTTGGTCAAATCTTGAAAATAACCATCATGATTTCACAATATTACAGGATCTGGTGTAATGTGTTACCACTTTATGTGTTGGGGATGCTGCTCAGCTACTACCACACCAAATATCAGCCCATTACCTGTAAAAGTGACTGAGTTATGGCCATCGGCCTGTTGGCTATGGTCAACTGGCTGAGGCGGCCATCTTGACCTGGACTGACTCTGAATGTTACTCAGTTCTAGATGTTTTTCATTAAAATCTGTCCAGTGGGTCATACACTGTCAAACATAGGCATCTGTCATTTACATGCACATGGACTTTAATGACCTCCCATTCTTAATCAGCAGGTTTTAAACAAACACACATACACACAGACAAAGGCCAAAACATTAGTGCCCACCTTGCACCTTCCTGCATCAGGTGATAAATATTTTTTACCAAAAAGATAATATGAAACAGTTCATTCAGGATAATTATATTACAAAAATGACTTTTTAGACACTAGCTATCAATTCTCTAACTATTTCTACATTGGGGCTTCTGTTTGTGATGTGTAAAATTCAGTTTATTAGTGAAATTTCAACTAGTTTCTGCTGTTTTTCACTGATAGAAAAGGGACCAAATGAGATGCTTATAGTTTAAATATCTGTTTTCTCTCTGTTTAAGTCAGCTAAAGTAAAACAAGTCAGATTTAAAGACTCTGTCACCACCCAGACCCTAACAAATTACAGGAAAACAATCAGATTTAATTATTAGAACCATTAGAACAAACCTGGATTTGAGCTTATTGCCTGCCTTTTGCCTTTTAATGACACATTCTGCAGAAAGACGCTGTATAGGATGATAGCATCCTGTGGAAGATGGAAGTTAATAAACTACAGATAAATCTCTCTTCTCTGCACTCATGAAAGGTTGATTAAAAAATAATCCCTGACCAGTAGAATAAAGCTGTGGGTGCATTGTTTAATGCACTGATTAGTGTTTCTGTACTTTTTAGATCTGCATCTACATTTCTAATCCAACAATAACCAGTAAAATTGAATATAGGAGACATCTGTGTGATATTTTTACCTCTGTACGTTTTTCTGGCTGATTCTAAATCTCCAAATGAAGCTACAGAACCAGCAGAGGACGCCTGTAGGACGGAGGTTGTCTTGATAGTTTAGTAAGAGGAAGTTTTTTGGCTAAATTATGGTCAGGATTAGGGAGGCAGGACTGTTAGAGCAGGGTTTGTCTGTTGCCAAGCCAAACACTCTGAGCACCCTCTGGGTGCCAGCAGCATTATTCCAAATAGAGATGTTCTCAACAGACTGTTCACAGAAGAGCCAGAACCCCTAAATGTCCTCAATCAGACCTTAATGTCCTGTTTTGTCAGGAGGAGCTACGCAGTGTTGCAATCCTTTCACAGAGTGGACAAGCGCCTTTAAACCTAATCCTCTCAGCGCAGAGAGACTGACCGAGCACCTGCTGAAGTCTGATAACATTCAGCCACTGTTCGCTGCATTGTTTCCTACAACTTCACAATGTTACTATTTATTAGCAGCACAATGTGCCCGTGGCAGAATGAAGAGATTATGTGTGTGTGTGTGCGTGCGTGTGTGTGTGTGTGTGTGTGTGTGTGTGCGTGC